>VDFB02321140.1:0-157635 GCA_007258455.2 Sequoia sempervirens
TCAAGTATAGGATGTAAAACCCATGGCCTCCCTACACCAAGATAACTTATTTGTGCTCACTAGTTTTGAGTTAATGTGTAACATTATCCCAAGTGTCAACTTTATCAATCATGAGCTCACTACTTTCCACCATATTGTAAACAAAGTGATATTGTACATTTATATTCTTAGTATGAGCATGCTACATGGTATTCTTGGAAAAAAAATAATACTCTAACTATAACATCTAACCTTAGCCACCTTGTAATCAATACCAATTCTTGAACATGGTATCTATAACCATACCAAATCCTTATAAATATGTGTAGAAACCATACATTTTTCTTTGTTGTAAACCATAGGTTATATTTTACTCATCCAATTTACATCACCACCAAACAAAGAAAACACATAGCAGCTAGTAAACCTATGATTGTCCAACTCACCTATCCAATCTACATCAACAAAGTCTTGTATGTTTAATAATTTTCCCACATGATTAAATCCATGATAACATAATCAATAATCATGAGCTTATCTCAAATATCTAAATACCCACTTAAAATAATTACTATGATCTTTACTAGGCTTAGATGTACACTTGCTAAGAACTCCTAATGCTTGGACAACATCTAGTCCAACACATACAATATTGCATACATTACAATTGATATAACACTAATATAAGACACATTATAAATATAGTCTAAATAATTATTTGAATTAGGATGCATATCCAAAAAAATATTAGTGCCTAAAGGTAAAAGTATACTCATTAGTTTACAATCATGCATAACAAATCACTACAAAATAGTGTTGACATACTTATTTTGACTTATCCAAATATTTCTATGAACTTAGACCTATTTATTTACATTCCCAAAATAATTTTTTATCCTAAATATTTCATGTACAATACACCATAAAGTTGAGTTTTAAGCTTCATAACCATAACTTTGTTGTTGCCAATAAATATTTCATCCACATACAAGATAATAAAAAGGAGGAATATGAGGGAAAGTAATTTAACATGAGATAAAATTTCACCAAAATCAACTCCCTCTCTAGGAGCATTGTGTATCTCTTGCTTACCATCTAATGTGAGAATTTTTCAAAGATCCAGTTGCAACCAATGGGATCATTCCCTTGAGTAAAATCACAAGATCTCAAGTGTCACATTTATCCATGGCTATTACCTTATCTACATGCATTCCATCCAAGAATCACATTCTTTTGAAGAAATTATTTTTCTTGAAAGATCTAAGATGATCATATGTACATGATAAAGTAAATACACAATAAATCTTTGGTGGGATATATCTATCAACTAAGTCCCATTTATCATGGATATCTTTGAGGGTGGAGTAAAGGAATATATATTCATCTATATGCTCAACCCACTTAGAACTCTCACTTGAACCCTCTTCTTCCTCTCATTTTAAAATCCATAATTCTATTCTTTGTCATATGCATATTCTTGCTTCTCAACCTTATTCTTAACATGAACTATTTATTTCCTTCCCTTTTTGGCTATATTGGATTATAAAATCCACTAAGTTCCCTAAAAAGAGTTGATGCAAGATTATTGTTGGGGGAATCAGAGAAATCCCATGTGGCTAGCATTCATTTGGTTAGGTTTTTTACAAATTTGAATCACCAATTTTAGTTGTAGAAGATGTCATTGTATTTTGTTGTATTTCATAATCAGGTCATGTAGTTTTGGTAGAAAATTAAAGAGGATGGATATTTTTTCCATGTTTGAGGATAATTGGATTCAAGTAACAATATATTTGGATTTGAAAACCCATATCAAATAAGTGAATTTCCATAGTTGCAAATTTACTTTTGGCACCAAAGAATTGGAGGTTTACAAAAATCAAGAGAGATATGGGAAGAATTTTGGTCCCAAGGAGAAAACATTGGGAACCATAAAAAAAATTCATTTTTATTTAGTTCAAGGAATTATCTCTCACTAGTTGACTACATGTTTTAGGAATTATTTAACTTTGTACTACTATGTGGTCAATGTTGATCATTAAGGAGGTTGGAGAATGATATATATTGGGTTCTATGATAATTGAAAAAATTTGAAAAGGGAGAGAAAACATTTTTATGAAGGCTATAGGTTTGAGCGTAAGTATGAGAAGGATGATTCAAAATGTAGTTCAAGGGTAAGGGTATTAGATATAGTAATAGTCTTTGGACTATGACTTGACATATATGTCATCATGACATATTGTGACTTGTTTTGATAATTCCATAAAATAAGGAGGAACCTTTTGGCGGTTGGGTTTTTCCCTCTTTAAGAGTTTTCTCAAGGTACATCTTGTGTTACTTTATTATGCATTTATTATTTATTTGTGTTTATTGATGTTGGATGGACAGTTGGATAACACTTTATTGGACCCTCCTACCTTTATTCCATCAAGTGGTATCAAAGAATAATGTTCAAATTTTGAAGAAGGTAAGTGGTTGCTCTATGGATTCTATTTGTGAATATACCACTAAATTGAGGTAACCTATAAGAAACTTGTCAATATATCACTAAATGAGGGTTTATTGCAAGGGGTGTTTATGAGTGGACCAATAACCAAAGGTATTTTAAATAACAAACATAAGAAATATTTTATTGTTACTTGAGTCCAAGGAGTTGTTAACATTGCCAAAAAGTATGAGGTATTAAAGTGGCAAGAGAATACATGATTAGATTGGAAGCTTTTGAGGAATATAGAAAAAGGAGAAAAATTCCAAGGGATGATGATGAGAGTGATGTGGAGCACAATGGGGTGATCCCACAATAGTGGTTTACAATTTTTGGCCAAACTGGACACTAAAATTATTTTTTTAAACTAAATCTTCACATTCGGGCACCTATAGCGGCTAAACCATGAAGAATTTGAAGATGATGCAAACTAGAGTCTCGTCACATTTTGTCTGTAGATTCTAAAAATATTTTTTTCAAAAATTTTGGAATCAGATTCCACTTCTTTTCCATCTCCCACAAAACTTTTTTTTCAAAAATAACATTTTTAAAAAGTTACTAACCTTATAATGCATAACTTTTTTCCATGAAGGATAAAATTATAATTCTTTCAATTTAGATTTGTAACTCCTATTATCTAGTACTCCACTTGGTTAGATAGTTTTTATTGAATATTTTTTCTTTAATCAAGTTTCAAAGTCAAACCACCATAATTCAAACATAGTGCTGAACGATAACTTTTTTGTACATATCAAAAATCAAAAAAATCTATTGGATCAAAGACTTCAATATCTAGTGCACTCATATTTTTAATTTTTTTGATAATCTTCTATTTTTCCACATGTGTAGAACAGACCTTCTTCATTTTCGATGAAAACCCATGTTTAATAAAACTAAAATATCAAATACATAATAAAACCAAAACATATTAAAATTATATTCTTGGATAGCCCATTCCGAGGACTACCTGATTCTAGTTGGGTTTGTGAATATTCCTCCATTTTCATCCCTCAAACCGAGTCCGAAGTGCCAAAATTCAAGTTTTTTTTTGTCTCAAAGGGAGATGAGGAATAAAGGGGGTTCGAGCGAACCACTAGGGGTTCGCTCGAACCAGGGTTCATTCGAACCCCCCTTCTATAAGGGGTTTTGATGGATTTTTTGGCGGGAAAGTATTAAGAGGGTTCGGCCGAACCTAGGTTCTACCGAACCCCTAATTGGTTCTGTTGAACCAATAGGTTCGTACAAACCCCTAAAATCAATTTTTTTTCCATGCATTCATTTTTTGTGAGTTTTCCTTCCTCACTTCAATTGTAAACCACTATTGTGGCTTCACCCAATGCCTAAGAGGATGTGCAAGACTTGGAATATCATGAAGAAGAGTTAGAGCAGGTAAAGGTGTTAAAGCTTATTTTTGAAATTGCCACGAGGCCTAGAACGCAAGTTACAAACTACTATGGTGATTTGAATCCAAAAGAACTGATTGAATGGATAAATGAGTTGGATGAGTAATTTAAGTATGAGGAGATTGAAGAACCTAATAGGGTTGGTTTTGTGAAGACTAAGCTAAAATTACGTGCTACTATGTGGTGGAAAGAAATTGTACAACTTGAAAGAATAGGAAAGGAAACACAAAAAAATAAAAAAAGGAAGAGGATGGTTTTAAAATTGAAAATACAATTTATATAGAAATACTATGAGCTAGAACTACTAGAAAATTTTTAAAGTTTGATACAAAGGGACATAATTGTGAAGGAATACACCAAAATTTTTCACAAGTTTTACTTATTAGGATAGGACACAATGATGTAGGAAAAGAGAAGGTTAAAATATACATCAATGGATTTAAGGAAAGTATTCAAGAAGAGCCTAGTCAAGTTGATCACCATAAAGGAAGCATACTAACTTGTAATTGTGATTAGGAATTTCATATTAACATATTAATATAGATTAAAATCAGTAACATTAAAGTCCTAATCAACTACAAAGAACAATAAAAGCATAAAATAAAAATAAAACAATTATACCAGTTTATGCACCCATTGAATGACCTTTGTAGCTCTTCTCTATTTTGCTTTATGTGATGATGGCCCTCAGATTTTAATCTGCAATGACAAGCTTAAGACTATGCTAGCAAAACTTAGAAGAAAAATTTATCTCAATAGCACGACAATATGCAAATTCTAGATTTTCTAAGATATCAAAATGATAAATAGCAGCGCTATTTATAGAGGGTCAGATGAAAAATAGATGGTCGAGATCAATTAATTTTTATTTCAATCAATGGCTAAAATTAATCGAGGCAGGACAGGATAAGATCAAAAATGCAAGAGCAAGAGGAAGTTGAATGATTTTTCAACAAAATCAATTAGTTCGAAGAGGAAAGTGAATAATTAAACAATGACAACATTATTTAATTATAGAAGAAGAAAAGAAAACTGATTTTTTGAATTAAATATTTTAATTCAAAATAAGTGAGAGGGAAAGTCCATTTGGAAAATCATTTAAATAAATATTATTTATTTAATTATGGAGAAAGCAAGATAAATGAATAATTATATAATTAGCATTAATTATTTAATTATAGTAGACAAAGTGGTGATAGTTAAATAAATTAAATTTATTTAATTATAAGGTACATGAACCTTAATGACATAATTAAATAATATTTAATTAATCAAAGGTTGAGGTGAAATGATGGAAAGATTTAATTAAATAATTAAAATTACTTAATTAATAGAATCTAGTGATGTTGTTAGAAAATAATTTTTTGGTGTCTACAGTAATCAAAGCAAAAGACAAGTTGAACAAGAGTTTTGAGAATCGAAATATTTGATAAATAGGAAAAGAGGAAATGCCCCAAAGGGAGAGATCACAATGTGGTGATAGAAGACCCTACTAGGAAGATATGAGAGATCACAAATTATAGTGTGTGTACCACAATGAAGATAACAACTGCTACCAACAACTACTACCACAAATACAAAGAGGAAGGAGATGCATACTACAAATATGGATACCAAAGAGGAAGAGAAATAAATAGAAGGGATGAGAAAAGACCCTTCAAAGGTATATGCTTCAAGTGTGGAGAAGAAAGGAATAGAGCATTTGAATGCTTCCAATACCAAGGAAGGCAACCAAAAATAAGTGATAGAAAAAAGTTTGGGAATGAAATCCCCAAAGGTCATATGATCTAGATGATGACCTTGAACATAAAGAATCACTAATAATGGCAAGGACCTTCATAACACTCTTGAGGAATAAGGACTAGTATAAATAAAAAAAATATTTAGAACTAGATGTAAATTAGAGATAAAATGTTGAAATGATTAAACACATACAACTTATTATCAAAAGAAATGGTTGAAAAACTTAAGTTGAAGAAGAAGAAGCACCTAAAACCTTACATGATTGTTTGGTTGTAGAGAGAAGATAATGTGATACTCAATGAACAATGTGGGGTAAGATTTAGGATGGGGAATCATTATGATGAAGTCTTATATGATATAATGTCAATAGATGTATGCCACCTATTATTGGGTAGGTCTTAGAAATTTGAACAATAGGTTATACATGATGAGAGAGAAAACACATATACTATAACTAAGAATTGCTAGAGACATATGTTAATGCCACTAAAGGAAAAAGAAGATCGAGTTTGTAGAAATTCTAGGATATGCTTGGTAATATGTAAGGAAGTTTCTAGATAGAATAAAGTATGAGAATGTTTGTTTTGCATTAATTCCCGAGCCATTGAACATCACAAATGGAGCACCACCACAATTGAAATAGAAACACCACATGAGATCTTAGAATTGTTGGAGGAGGATAAGGATATCATATCTAATAATATTCCAAAAGGACTACCACTAGTAAGAGTGTTATCCATCACATGGATTTTATTTTGGGAGCTAATTTGTTAATAAGGAACCACATAGATGACACTAATTGTAATGCCCCGCCGTGAACCCTAGAGGACAAGCCTAAACAACAGAATATGGACAATTTTTTCAAAAAAAATACAATGTTGGGCAATAAATTTGAACAAAACTTTAGTAATAATCTACGTCCCCTAGGATGCACGACTACATTACTTAAATTTCATTAGCCAAATTGCAAAATCAAATAACTCATTATCATCCAATCACTAATCATTCATAAGCATAACATAAACTCATCACAATAGATAGTATGAACCAAGAGAAACATCCATCCAATAAACATATAAGAATAACTGATTTACTTCCATTTCAAATAACAAGTACAAAATCTCAAAATACATCATCATTACATATATGTGACACATCAATTCAGTTTACAAGTACATTTGTACAATAACACCTCCTTGAGACAATGAGGAGTGCTTACAAAAGATACATGATACATAGTAGAGTTACAATACATTACAAGTACAAAGATCAACCACCAAGGATAGATACAATGTTGAAGACAATGGATCCAAAGAATCACTGCATCACGAACATAAGGGGAACCCAATGGAGAACGTACACGTTCCACCCAACCATGTGAATCCAAAGATTCACCCCCCATGCTAGGAGGTTGCAAAGGGCCCCACCAACCGATAGACAAGGATTGGAATCATAAGGAAGACAAAATTCACAACACAAGACAAACACATCAACAAGAACAACCACTTCAAGACCATACTTCCAGAGGCATACAAACAAACTCAAGTAAACATCAAGCGAAGAAACTCATGGTTGTCGTAGGGGAAGTGTCATCACATAATTGAACATAAGTTATCTAGGTAGTTCTTCCTAGGCCCCGACCCCCATCCTTGGATTATCCTGGTAGCCTCTACCGAACTCCAACCCCCTCATGCCAACTTATACGGAATTGACCTACCTCTCGTAAAGACGAAGTAGTCAATTATGTCATTCCAGGCCTTCCCGTCTCACCTCAAGTCTAAACCAACGCTTGAGCCTGAGCGAGGTACTAACTTATCTTATTAAAGTTTTAGTTACCCATTCCTTTAGTTTATTTATGTTTCACTTGTTAACAAAACTTCCACATGGGTTATCCAGGCGCCCCTTTGTGCGTCAGCCCCCATTGGAAGCCACCCCCCCTTACTGACAACTAAAAAGAAAAAAAACCACTGAAATAGAAAACAAAGCCACTTGCACAAACTCAAACTTGAAGCGAATCACATGGCGAGGCATGATCCCTTCTCGCTCAGATATTCCAAAAGATCAACCACAACGACAAACACAAGTGCAAGGTTTAAATCCAACATAAACACATTCTATATAAAAATCTCCAATAACAAATTAATCAAAGATTTCCATCAAGAGAACTAATCTCCCTAGCCTTCAGAAGACTCTAAGGTCTGATTCAAAAAATTACCTAACAATAGACATGTCCCACAACTTACTTCCATTTCATACCCATTCACGTAATTCACACCAATAATTCAAATACTAAGCAATTAGATTCAAGAATAGGTTACAAGAAATCTCATTTAATATCAAATACAAATTCCACCAAAACACCTTAATTTCACCAATCAATAAAACACAACCATGAAGTCAATTACAACTCATTAACATTAATCGAAACATCACGATATCAATAATAAAATCTACCAAACAGTGCATTTGTAAGAAATATTACTTGCACTTCACTATGTCTCTTAACCTAGTCACTAACTTTACTTAATACACTTTTCCACAATAAAGCTCAAGTGTCAATGCTAGCAATCAACTAATACTTATGAAGGAAATCCTCAAATTATGAAAGAACAAACTTTTTATGAATAGGAATGACATCTAATTTAATTGTATAAGAACATAAATGAGGAATGGAGAGTACAACTCGATATTTATAAATCACATGTAAAAGTGAGAATGATGACTCCACACTCTTTCATGAAATAATCAACTTAAGCAAGATAGTAAATCAACTCCTAAGCTTAACTTAATCTCTCCTTAACTAAATCTTTCCTTAACTAATGTGTATTTACATGGATTGAACTTAATCGAAAATCATTTACAATAGAATGTCACTTATACTGATATATATATATATATATATATATATATATATAATGCACTCTGTTATTCTTTTATTTGGTCGATCTCCCTATAATTTCACACACTAATTTCTGTAAGTCTGAACATTCAGCGAATAAAACAAAGGCCATGGCGTCTTAAGTAGGCGACAGAATTAAAAAAGAAATGGACGCCATGATAATCTTCCGATCTTCAATAAATTAATTAAAGCAAACGAATGAACTCCTTGAGTCGACGGCCAAAGGAATGTTTCCGTTAATATTACTAAATTGACTAAAGCGGATGGAAAGAATGCCTCAGACGCATTTACAATTGACTACCTACAGACAAATTGTTGCCATCAAAATGAATGTGCATCTATTTATATTTATATCACTGGAGCAGATGGAATATAAGCAAAGATTATTGCTAACCGTTTGTTAATTATAAATACATTCGATCTTTAAGCATATCTTCTTCCGTTTATAATGCACTGCAAGGTACTCGGGACCTGTAAAACATTATAATATGTAATGACTGCCTATACTTATTTGGGCGACAAGATTAACTAAGTCTATGCCAGAAGATGCAAAACAGAAGTCTTGGGCATTGGGGTTTGGGGCCAAATAAGGGAGCATCAATTCCCTGACTCCAAGTCCTTCGACTGTAATGAAATGTTAGAATCATAAATGTCTATGAAATTTGTAAATGGTTGAAAATAAAACAAGCCGACAGGATGGAGGGAATTCTTATATAAGAATAATTTTCAAAGTTCCAGGTACCGGCTCAAATGTCTACTACGTTCCAGATTGAAACTCCCTAGCAGTATATAAAATATAAATATCGATATATTCAATCCTCAATCAAAATTATTGAACACGCACTTTTATCCTTCAAAAAAAACAACGTCGATTTAACCAACAAGGTATCTCCCTACAGCATTCTTAATACAGAGAGATCCATGATATCCAAGCTTCAAGGTATTTCCGCCATGTAGAACAAATGGTTGAATTCCACAGATGATCGACAGTGATGTAAGTGTCTGAAAAGACTGAGGGAAAGAGATATAGACGGCGCGACTAAAGTTAACTAGCCGATGCAAATAAAATGAAACGCCTCTCCCATACTGCATGCGTGATACCATCCCCTCAAGTCACAGTTCAAAGTATTACAATTCTACGAAAAGGATCTGCGCTACACTGCGATAAGTTGACAGGAGAATCATGGAAACTATTTAAAACTTTAAACTTCCTGTTATGTTCAAGTGCCGCAGCTAGGACAGATTGATAATTGAAATCAACGGGTTATTTAGCCCTTTTAAAATTTTCTATTATGTTGAAGTGCTTCAGCTATGACAGATTAACAATGGAATTAGAGAGATTATTTGGCTGGGCTTAAGTGTCACACACTAAGCTATGACCAGTCAGTGTTAAATTTAATATGATAATATAGTTAATAGACACATCCTCTAATAAATATTAAAGTTTTTAAATTAATATCATAGAAAATATCTTAATTACAATCAGGAAAAGTAATGTTCTTGTATTTAATAATTTTTAATAATCTTAAATAAATGTTGAATATTTTATATAAATAAAATAAATATTTATGTGTCTATCTTAACATTAATTTAATTCAAATACTATATTAAGATTTACAATATCAAAATTAAAATTTGCTTTATAAATATGGTATTATTTAATTATGTTATATAGATGCATAGATTACCATTAACATTTTAACTTGAAATTGTAATTAGGTTATTGATATTGATATGAACATACTATTAATCCTATTAAATTGAATTATATTGATTTTTTAAATATTTTTATAATTCTTCTATATATTATTAAAGGGTTTGAGTAAAGGATTTGATATTGCATTTCTGAATGGTTAAATTTCCAAAGAATTTTTATAGAATAAAATATTACATATTGTTATTTTCTTTATGTATTATTTTAGAGTGTATTTGCATTATTGACTATTGTATAGATTTATCAAAAAAAAACTCTATAAATAAATTTAATATTTTTTAATTTAAATTTGAAATAAATTTTTTTAATTAAATTTATATCTAACCGATGTATTAGGATCCAACATTAAGGTTATATTTAAATTTATCTCTGTTGTAGGATTTAGCATTATCAATAAGAAGATGAAAGAGTATATTAAATTTAAAATATAGGATAAATAAATAACAATTAAGGTTATATGGGGCTTAGTTTTAGTATTAATGGTTGTACTCTAATATTTTCATCTATAAATTATCAATAAGAGTATATTAAAATAAGATTTATCAAAAATAAAATCTCTATAAATAAATTTAATATTTTTTTTAGCTTTGAATTTGAAATAAATGTTTTTAATTAAATTTGTATCTAACTTATCAATGTATTAGGATCCAACATTAAAAATATGATAAATATTTAATATTTTAATTAAGAATAAATTTATAAATTCATTGTGGATTTAGTATTATCAATTTAAGAAGATGGAAGAGTATATTAAAATTAAAATATATGATAAATAAATAACAATTAAGGTTATATGGGGCTTAGTTTTATTATTAATGGTTGTACTCTAATATTTTCATCTATATTATCAATAACAGTATATTAAAATAAATTTATCCTTAAATTTATTGACTATTGTATCCAAAAAAAACTCTATAAATAAATTTAATAGTTTTTCAATTTGAATATGAAATAAATGTTTTTAATTAAGTTTATATCTGACCACTCAATGTATTAAGATCCAACATTAAAAATATGATAATGGATTAAAACCTTGATAGTATAATTAATTTGCAAGCCTTAAATACCTTAATGGATTTAGTATTATCAATTTAAGAAGATGGAAGAGTATATTAAAAGTAAAATATATGATAAATAAATAACAATTAAGGTTATATGGGGCTTAGTTTTACTATTAATGGTTGTACTTTAATATTTTCATCTATATTATCAATAACAGTATATTAAAATAAATTTATCCTTAAATTTATTGACTATTGTATAGATTTATCCAAAAAAAACTCTATAAATAAATTTAATAGTTTTTCAATTTGAATGTGAAATAAATGTTTTTAATTAAGTTTATGTCTAACTCAATGTATTAGGATCCAACATTAAAAATATGATAATGGATTAAAACCTTGATAGTATAATTAATTTGCAAGCCTTAAATACCTTAATGGATTACCTTAATATCATGCATCCATTAATATTACATAGAAGATGGTATCCAACATTTAACAATATTGGTTATACTAATGGTGTCATACTATAATAAATTAATGGATTAAATAATTAATAGAATTATTGTAATGTTATTATTTTTTATTTATTTTTTAGGTTATTATTGTATAGATTTAGTATTTAATAGATTTTAATAATTTTAAATAAATATTGGATATTTTATATAAATAACATATTATATGGGGTTAATTAATAGTTAGTTTTCAAATTACGTTTTTGATAATAAAAAAATGGAATTATGTTTTTGATAAAAAGTAAGGTAATGTTTCAAGGTATTTTAATGATTGTATACAACCATCTTCTATGTGTATTAAAGGTTTGAGTAAAAGATTTGATATTGCATTCCTAAATGGTTAAATCTCTAAAGAATTTTTATAGATTAAAATATTACATATTGTTATTTACTAATCTATACAATAGTCAATAAATTTAAGGATAAATTTATTTTAATATACTCTTATTGATAATATAGATGAAAATATTAGAGTACAACCATTAATACTAAAACCAAGTCCCATATAACCTTAATTGTTATTTATTTATCCTATATTTTAAATTTAATATACTCTTCCATTTTCTTATTGATAATACTAAATCCTACAATAAATTTGTAAATTTATTCTTAATTAAGATATTAACTCTTTATCATATATTTTTAATGTTGGGTCCTAATACATTGATCAGTTAGATATAAATTTAATTAAAAAAGAAAAGAAAATAAGAATATGTAATATTTTAATTTATAAAATTCTTTAGAAATTTAACCATCTAGGAATAAAATATCAAATCCTTTACTCAAACCCTTTAATAGACACATAGAAGAATTATAAAAAAAATTTAAAAAATTAATATAATTTAATTTAATAGGATTAATGTTAATATGAATATCAATAATCAAATTACATTTTCAGGTTAAAATGTCAATGGTAATCTATGCATCAATATAACATAATTAAAATTTAATACTATATTTATATGAAAAGTAATAATTTTGATATTGTAAATCTTAATATAGTATTTGAATTAAATTAATGTTAAGTTAGACACATAGATATTTATTTTATTTATATAAAATATTCAACATTTATTTAAGATTATTAAAATCTATTAAATACAAGAACATTACCTTTCTTGGTTGTAATCAAAATATTTTCTATGATATTAACTTTAAAAACCTTAATATTTATTAGGGAATGTGTCTATTAACTATATTATCATATTAAGTTTAATACTAATATTAATATGAGTATTTAATCTTACAAATTAATTTAAATTATCCTATATTAATTTAGGTTGTCATACTAATAATATTAGCACTAACTGTCACGGGGCCAACCTCGTGCGGCACCAAAACCACGTCTCACCTAGCTCAAGGAGATCTGGTCGAGTTTGTAGCTTCGATTACGCCTTATCTAATTTGTAGGATCATGACTATTGTGAACTCAGCCAACATATAAAATGTAACTCAAAATACAATGCAACAATGTAATATCAATGTAAGCAGATCAATGAACACAATATATATTGGGCAACTCGTTATTTAGTTCTATTATGCCATGGTAGAATGCAACTCAAGCCAAGTTCATGCAAGTCGGCTGAGCCAAGAATGCTTGCATAACATGCACTTATTACAGTAAAGCCCCACTTAGAGTTCCCAACTCATATCACAAATAAAGAGGACAAAAGACAAGCCCCTTTGGCTTGCCAAAACCTCTAACATATAAGCTTACAATAATTCAGAGAATACTTGCACTCATAATACAGTGAGTCAATGCAATTCGCATACAACATTCAACATCATCCAACGTCATTACTTTGCACTGAATCATGCAACCTGTTTTGTAGCCACGAGCTCCAACAACTCACACCAAACCAGGAGCACGACTTAGTCCACAGTGACTCGATGCAATAGCTCAATGCAACTCAACAACAAACTCGCATAGGATCCACCAGAGAAGTAGAGTAAATCCCCTTGTAGATGCAAATGACAAGTTCGTCCAACTTTAACTTGATTTACTATTTGGAAAGCTTGTGAATCATTTTGGAGTCCCTCTTTTACTCTCTCCAGTATGTGTTCAACAACTCCATGTTGACTTGCTCCATTTCCTGAGTACTCTCCTAGTGCAGTGAGTTGAGTCTTCTGACTCAATGCGTCTACTATAGTATTATGGCGTCTAGGGTTGTAAAGCAACTCAAAATAAAATTCTGCGAGAAACTCTTGCCAACGAGCTTGCTTCGGTGTAAGCATTACTTGTGACTTAAAGTAAGTCGGGCTCACATTGTCGATTTTCACTATGAAAGGCACACCTAGTAGGTAATGCCGCTATACTCGTAAGGAATGGACGATCACCGTCATCTCTTTCTCATGTGCAGAGTAGCTCCTTTCTCTGTCACTTAATTTCCTAGATTCATAGGCTATAGGATGTCTGCCTTGCATGAGTACTCTGCCCAATGCAAAATCAGAGGCGTCAGTCTGCACCTCGAATAGTTCACCATATCTGGGCAACACTAACACAGGCTGCTCTGTAAGTTTCCTCTTAAGCAGCTCAAATGCCTCTTGCTGCTTCATCTCCCATCTCCACTTTCTATCTTACTTGAGCAAGTCCGTGAGTGGAGCAACGATCTTGGAATATCCTGATACAAATTTTGGGTAGTAGCTTGCCAATTTGAGGAATTGGCATACCTCATGCACAGATTGCAAGGGTTCTCATTCCTCTATCACACACAACTTCCCAGGATCTGGTTTTAGCATTCTATGGCCAACAATGTGGCCCAAGAAGTGTACCTCCGTCTGCGCAAAAGAACACTTCTTCTTCTTCACAAAGAGCTTGTTCTTCCTCAGCAACTCAAAAACCTCTGCAAGATGCGTTTTGTGACCCTCCAGTGTTCGACTATATATCAGGATATCATCCAAATAGACAACAATGCATTTATCTAAGAGCAACCTGAATACATCATTCATCAGAGTAGAGAATGTGGTCGGCGTATTGGTTAAGCCGAATGGCATAACCAAGTATTCATAGGATACATACCTCGTCATGATGGCAATCTTTTCTTCATCCCCGGGAGCTATTTGGATCTAGTAATAATCCTATCACAGGTCCATCTTCGTGAATTATCTTGCCTCCGTGAGTCGATCAAAAGAGTCAGCAATGTGGGGCAACAGGTACTTATTTTTTATCGTGAGCTTATTCAAAGCTCTATAGTCTACACAAAACTACAAGGTACCCTCCTTGTGTTGAAATAGGACTGGTGCTGCATACATCGATCTTGAAGGTCTAATAAACCTAGCTTCAGTCAGCTCTCAGAGCCGCTTCTTAAGCTCTTCCATCTCAGGTGCAGAGAGTCGATAAGGAGCCTTGGTCGGAGGTCGTGCCCCTAATTCGAGCTCAATCCTATGGTCCACATGTCACCTCAGAGGGAGTTCAGCCAGTAGCTGACTCGGCATCACATCCACATAGCTATCGATTACCTCCTACACCTCTTTTGGGTTTGAGGACTTAGCTTCTGCCTCTTCGTCCCAATCTCCAAAGAGTGTAGCCAAGTAAAGCTGACTGAAGCTGGGTTTATTAGACCATCAAGATCATCGTATGCAGCACCAGTCTTATTTCAACACAAGAAGGAGGGTACCTTGTGGTTGTGTGTAGACTACATAGCTTTGAATAAGCTCACGATCAAAAATAAGTACCTGCTGCCCCTCATTGCTGACTCTTTTGATAGACTCATGGAGGCAAGATTCTTCACGAAGTTGGACCTGCGACAGGGTTATTACCAAATCCGAATAGCTCTCGAGGATGAAGAAAAGACTACCATCACGATGAGGTATGGATCCTATGAATACCTGGTTATGCCATTCGGCTTAACCAATGCGTCGGCCACATTCTGTACTCTGATGAACAATGTATTTAGGTCGCTCTTAGATAGATGTGTTGTTGTCTGTCTGGACAATATCCTGATATATAGTCGAACACTGGAGGGTCACAGAATGCATCTTACAAAGGTTTTTGAGTTGCTAAGGAAGAACAAGCTCTTTGTGAAGAAGGAGAAGTGTTCTTTTGCACAGACGGAGGTACACTTCTTGGGCCACATTTTTGGCCATGGAATGCTAAAACTAGATCCTGATAAGTTGCGTGCAATAGAGGAATGGGAACCCTTGCAATCTGTGCATAAGGTACGCCAATTCCTCGAATTTGCAAACTACTACCAAAAATTTGTATCAAGATATTCCAGGATCGCTGCTCCACTCACAGACTTACTCAAGAAAGATAGAAAGTGGAGATGGGAGATGAAGCAGCAAGAGGAATTTGAGCTACTTAAGAGGAAACTTACAGAGCATCCTGTGTTAGCGTTGCCTAGATATGGTGAACTATTCGAGGTGCATACTGACGCCTCTGATTTTGCATTAGGCGGACATCCTGTAGCTTATGAATCCAGGAAATTAAGTGACAGAGAAAGGAGCTACTCTGCACATGAGAAAGAGATGACATTGATCATCCATTTCTTACGGGTATGGCAGCATTACCTACTGGGTGTGCCTTTCATAGTGAAAATCGATAATGTGAGCTCAACTTACTTTAAGTCGCAAGTAAAGCTTACACTAAAGCAAGCTCGTTGGCAAGAGTTTCTTACAGAATTTGATTTTGAGTTGCTTTACAACCCTGGACGCCATAATACTATAGCAGACGCATTGAGTCAGAAGACTCAACTTACTACACTGAGAGAGTACTCAGGCAATGGAGCAAGTCAACTTGGAGTTGCCGAACACATACTAGAGAGAGTAAAAAAGGGACTCCAAAATGATTCACAGGCTTTCCAAATAGTAAATCAAGTTAAAATTGGACGAACTTGTCATTTGCATCTACAAGGGGATTTACTCTACTTCTCTGGTTCCAGACTCTACATACCTAAATGGAAGGAGTTGCACAGGGAGCTAATGTCTGAATGTCACGATTCTATTTGGGTGGGGCATCCAGGACATAAGCGCACCCTTGCACTCCTTGAGCGGGGGTATTTTTGGCCTAACATGAGGGAAGACGTTGAGGCATTTGTGAGGAGCTGCTTGACTTGTCAGCAAAACAAGGCATTAACTCAACTACCCGATGGCCTATTGCAGCCATTACCAGTGTCGGTGCGACCTTGGGCAAGTGTAAGCATGGATTTCATAACCCAGCTACCCTTGGTGGAAGTTCATTCCATCATCATGGTGGTGGTAGATCATTTCTCAAAATATGTTGTGTTTGTTGCATGTAAGCTTTCGTGCCCAAATGAGGTAACAACAAAGTATTTCTTTCAGTACTTGGTTAAGCACTAGGGAGTTCCGTTGAGCATTGTGTCTGACAGAGACCCAAGGTTCATGTCCAGTTTCTGGGCTGAGCTCTTCAGACTCATGGGGACAAAATTGTTTATGTCAACAACATATCATCCACAGACAGATGGACAGACCGAGCGGGTGAATGGCATATTGGAGGATTATCTGCAACACTATATTTGGGCAGATCAAAAGAACTGGACACAGTTGCTGGATGTGGCCCAATTCAATTATAACTTGCAAAAATCTGGATCAAGTAAGTACTCACCATTTGAGTTGGCTACAGGGCAACAGCCACTCACGCCTCACATGATTTTGAGAGGATACATGGGTCCAAGCTTTGAAGCAGCATAGTATATTAAAGAGTTCAATGACAGGGTTGATCTTGCGAGGTATCATCTTACAAAGGTCATAGACAGCATGAAGAGGGATGCAGATGCGCACCGTCGAGCCATGGAATTCAATGTCGGTGACCGAGTTCTGTTAAAGATGGATCAACACCAGTTCAAAGTGCCCAAGGGTCTGAGAACTTCATTGATACGAAGGTGGGATGGCCCCTTCGAGGTGACCCAGCGAGTCAAGAAGGTGGCATACTGACTTAATCCACCCCTGCATATGAAAATGCACCCTATGTTCCATGTCAGTCAATTACGAGTGCATCACTTTGACGAAAGTGATCTCTTGCACAATGTTCCACACCGGGGTCTTGCTAATGTGATCAATTGGCCCGAGTTGAAGGTGCAGGAAATTCTGGCAATGCGGAACAGAGGCTATGGAAAAATGGCTTATAGGGAATTCTTAGTCCACTGGGTGGGCAAGCCGAAGGATGAATCGACTAGGGAGCGAGCTGAGTCGCTTTGGCGTGAAGAAGAGAAAGTTATGAGGTTCTTGGATGGGAAACCTACTCAACCTTGAACTGAGTCTAGAAAGCTTACACCCAACACTATGATGGTTTCAACATGGAGCTGAAGCCGAGTGCAGGCATCGAGGGCATCTCCTAAGTTAGGTGGGGGAGAATGTAAGGGGATATTGTTAAGCTGAATACCAACATTTGTGTTGCATGCAATCCGGTTTAAAAAAACTTAATGTTGGGGGTGCAATGACTCAGTCAATGCAGTAAAAAAGATGGTGCGACTTAGTCTCTTGAAGAATATGTGTAAATCACATGCATTCAATGGTGTTGTGCTCCAACTCAATACTAGAGTCACAATCCAATGCAGTGTCAAAGGCGTGTTCTAATAGGAGTCTAAGTAGTGGCGTTTCCTATTCTGGTTGACGCGGTTCCTATTCTAAGTCGTGGTAGTGCTAACTCGCCCGACTTGCATTGCGTGGCGGATCCTATGTGAGTTTGTTGTTGAGTTGCATTGAGTCATTGTGGACTAAGTCGTGCTCCTGGTTTGGCGCGAGTTGTTGGAGCTCATGGCTACAAAACAAGTTGCATGATTCAGTGCAAAGTAAGGATGTTGGATGATGTTGAATGTTGTATGCAAATTGCATTAACTCACTGTATTTTGAGTGCAGTATTCTCTAAATTATTGTAAGATTATCTATTAGAGGTTTTGGTGAGCCAAAGGGGCTTGTCTTTTGTCCTCTTTATTTGTGATAGGAGTTGGGAACTCTAAGTGGGGCTTTACTGTAACAAGTGCATGTTATGCAAGCATTCTCGGTTAGCCGACTTGCATGAACTTGGCTTGAGTTGCATTCTATCGTGGCATAATAAAACTAAATAACGAGTTGCCCACTATATATTGTGTTCATTGATCTGCTTACATTGCTATTACATTGTTGCATTGTATTTTGAGTTACATTGTATATGTTGGTCGAGTTCACAATAGTCACGATCCTACAAATTAGATAAGGCGTAGTCCAAGCTACGGACTCAACTAGATCTCCTTGAGCTGGGCGAGACGTGGTTTTGGTGTTGCACAAGGTTGGCTTAGATTGGCCCCATGATAGTTTAAATTAAGGGGATATTGTTAAGTTGAATACCGACATTCGTGTTGCATGCAATCTGGTCTGAAAAGACTTAATGTTGGGGGCGCAATGACTCAGTCAATGCGGTAACAAAGATGGTGTGACTTAGTCTCTTGAAGAATACATGTACATGACATGCATTCAATGGTGTCGTGCTCCAACTCAACACTGGAGTCATGACCCAATGCGGTGTCAAAGGTGTGTTCTAATAGGAGTCTAAGTAGTGGCATTTCCTATTCCGGTTGACACAGTTCCTATTTCGAGTCATGGTAGTGCTAACTCGCCCAAGTTGTGGCGGATACTATGCGAGTTGTTGAGTTGCATTGAGTTGTTGCATCGAGTCACTGTGGACTAAGTCATGCTCCTGGTTTGGCGCGAGTTGTTGGAGCTCGTGGCTACAAAACAGGTTGCATGATTCAGTGCAAAGTAATGACGTTGGATGATGTTGAATGTTGTATATGAATTGAACTGACTCAGTGTATTCTGAGTGCAAGTATTCTCTAAATTATTGTTAGCTTATCTGTTAGAGGTTTTGGCAAGCCGAAGGGGCTTATCTTTTGTCCTCTTTATTTGTGATCTCTATTGGGAACTCTAAGTGGGGCTTTATTGTAACAAGTGCATGTTATGCAAGCATTCTCAGCTCAGCCGACTTGCATGAACTTGGCTTGAGTTGCATTCTGTCATGGCATAATAAAAATAAATAACGAGTTGCCCACTATATATTGTGTTTATTGATCTTCTTACATTGCTATTACATTATTGCATTGTATTTTGAGTTACATTGTATATGTTGGCCGAATTCACGATAGTCACGATCCTACAAATTAGATAAGGTGTAGTCCAAGCTGCGGACTCAACCAGATGTCCTTGAGTTGGGCGAGACATGGTTTTGGTGTCGCACGAGGTTGGCTTAGGTTGGCCCCATGATAGTAATTCTTACAAGGGAAAACATTGTAGAACACCTTACTGACTTAGGGTGGGGTCCAAGCCTCACACAAAGGGTCGACTCTGGTGGAGCCATATGATGGCAAGCGAGATGATAAGTCCTTGGAGAATTTCTTCTGGGACATCGAGGAGTTGTTCTCTAACTTGCCTGGTTTATCCGATGAGGCCCAGGTCAAGAAGGCGGTTTCCTTCCTCATTGGAAGCACTAAGCTTTGGTGGAGGTCGAGGAAAGCTGATAAGCTGGCTGGACATGTAGTAGACAACATTGATAGTTGGGATGATCTCAAAGATGCGCCGCGGGTTCAATTCTAACCTAGTAACTCGAAATGGGTTATCATGGCCCAATTCGACGAGCTGAAGCATACTGAGAAAGTTTGAGACTATGTCAAAGCTTTCCAAACCTTAGTACTGGAAGCACCGAAAGGGATGACAAATTTCAAAAATTTGTACCTATTTATGCGTGGATTGTAATCCTAGGCACAAACGGACCTATGTCGTCAGAATGTGCAGACTCTTCCATAGGCCATTGTTGCAGTTGAGCGACTCTTGGATTTCAAGGGTAACGTAGCCAAAGGATATGGCAGTGGTAAGACTGAAGTTGCCGAACAAGGGAGGCCTTTCCAGAAGAAGTTTAGATAGTGTGGGGGTGCTCCCTATCCCAAGCACAATGGTGATAAAAATAGTAAGAAGTTGAATGAGAAACAACCTCAGAAGGATCGCTCTATGAGCTTTGAGAAGAAGAAAGACCGTAATTGCTTTATCTGCGGTCAACCTGATCATTGGGCTCGAGAGTGCCCGCAGCAACAAAGTCTAAATGCAGTGCAGACCCCAAACGAGCCCGTTGTAGAGATGGGTGCTTTGCAACTTCTGGCGACAGTCTACGGGAATGCACAAGGTGGTGTTGTGATTCAAGACTCCTTGGCTCGACATGAGCTATGCTTTGTGGAGGCTTTCTTTGGGCCGACCAAAGTACTAGCTATGCTCGACTCCAGGGCTATCCACAGTTATATAGCAACTAGCAAGGCGAGGCGGCTTAACCTTTCCATGCTTGAAGGGCAGAAATCCTTCAAGAGTGTGAATGGCCCAGCTGAAAAGTGCATTAGAGACATCCAGGATGTCAACGTGCGAGTTGGGTCATGGTCTAATGCCATTAATTTGGTGGCCATCGACATGACTAACTGAACGATTTAATCCTGGGGCAGGATTTCATCAGATAATGCTAGCGCCCTATCTTGATAGTGTAATCTTTATGGATCCTAAGCGACCCAGCCTATTGCAGACCATGAAGGTTGGTCTGGACAAGCGGATCATCTCGGCAATGAGCTTGTATCGAGCTGCAAGAAAGAACTCTGATGAGCTTTACTTGGCTGCACTCTTGGGAGATTGGGACGAAGAGACATAAGCCAAGTCCTCAAACCCATAAGAGGTGCAGGAGGTAATTGATAGCTATGTGGATGTGATGTTGAGTCAGCTACCGATCGAGCTCCCTCTGAGGTGACATGTGGACCATAGGATTGAGCTTGATTTAGGGGCATGACCTCTGGCCAAGGCTCCTTATCGGCTCTCTTCACCTAAAATGGAAGAGCTTAAGAAGCAGCTCTGAGAGCTGACTAAAGCTAGGTTTATTAGACCATCAAGATTGTCGTATGTAGCACCAATCCTATTTCAACACAAGAAGGAGGGTACCTTGCGGTTGTGTGTAGACTACAAAGCTTTGAATAAGCTCATGATAAAAAAATAAGTACCCGCTGCCCCTCATTGTTGACTCTTTTGATAGACTCATGGAGGCAAGATACTTCACGAAGTTGGACCTACAACAGGGTTATTACCAAATCCGAATAGCTCCCAGGGATGAAGAAAAGATTGCCATCACGACGAGGTATGGATCCTATGAATACCTAGTTATGCCATTCGGCTTAACCAATGCGTCGGCCACATTCTATACTCTGATGAACAATGTATTCAGGTCGCTCTTAGATAGATGCATTGTTGTCTGTCTGGACGATATCCTGATATACAGTCGAACACTGGAGGGTCACAAAATGCATCTTGCAAAGGTTTTCGAGTTGCTGAGGAAGAACAAGCTCTTTGTGAAGAAGGAGAAGTGTTCTTTTGCGTAGACGGAGGTACACTTCTTGGGCCACATTGTTGGCCATGGAATGCTAAAACTAGATCCTGAGAAGTTGCGTGCAATAGAGGAATGGGAACCCTTGCAATCTGTGCATAAGGTACGCCAATTCCTCAGATTGGCAAACTACTACCAAAAATTTGTATCAGGATATTCCAGGATTGTTGCTCCACTCATGGACCTGCTCAAGAAAGACAGAAAGTGGAGATGGGAGATGAAGCAGCAAGAGGCATTTGAGCTACTTAAGAGGAAACTTACAAAGCAGCCTATGTTAGCGTTGCCCATATATGGTGAACCATTCAAGGTGCAGACTGACGCCTCTGATTTTGCATTGGGTGGAGTACTCATGCAAGGTGGACATCCTGTAGCCTATGAATCCAGGAAATTAAGTGACAGAGAAAGGAGCTACTCTGCACATGAGAAAGAGATGACGCCGATCATCCATTGCTTACGGGTATGGTAGCATTACCTGTTGGGTGTGCCTTTCATAGTGAAAACCGACAATGTGAGCTCGACTTACTTTAAGTCACAAGCAAAGCTTACACTGAAGCAAGCTCATTGGCAAGAGTTTCTTGTAGAATTTGATTTTGAGTTACATTGTATATGTTGGTCGAGTTCACAATAGTCACGATCTTGCAAATTAGATAAGGCGTAGTCCAAGCTGTGGACTCAACCAGATCTCCTTGAGTTGGGGCCGAGACGTGGTTTTGGTGCTGCACGAGGTTGGCTTAGGTTGGCCCCGTGATAGTTGGACTCTCACTGGTCAATCTATGTTGTAAAATAATAAGAATTTAGTTTTAGAAATTTAAGTATTAAATCTGCCGATGGTAATGTTCGCCTTGGGATCGTGCACTACCTACTAACACTGCAGGACAAACACATCAAACCCTGATGGTGACAGTGAAATAAAATGGAAAATGGAAAAAGAAAAACAACATTGACTAGCTGTAGGACAAACACATCAAACCCCGATGGTGATGGTGAAATAAAACGGAAAACAGAAAAAGAAAAACAACATTGACTGGTCAGAGCTTAATATGTGACACTTAAGCCCAGCCTTAACAAGTTGCCAAAAGAATCAGAAAAGTATTTTAAATCTCTACAGTCTTCTATGTTCAAGTGTTGCATCTGTGAGAGGTTTAAATAAACAGGGAGGTTATTTAAATCTATACACCCTACCACATTCTAGTGCTGCTGTTGTGACAGATTACGATAAGAATCGGGGGGATTATTTAAATGCCCGCACCCTTCTATGTTCAAGTGTTGTTGTTGTGACAGGTCGCCAATGGAATCAAGAAGGTTAGATAAACCATGACATTACTTTAGTTTCAAATACTGCAGCTGCAATAAAATTCAAGGTTTCAAACTATAGTCTTTCAAGATTCGATGCCTACCAAGATTCAAGGATACAAGGCACTCGACCATGCGGTACAAATGAATAAAACCCTCAGACAATCTATAGCATTGAAAGAGGCTAAACTGGCAGAAGAAGCAATGCAGCTAACATAGGAGAAATTTCAATTGTGGGACAAGGAAAATGTGAATTATTTATACTATTAGTGTCACGGATCCAAAAATTGGATTCAATAACTTTAGGTTCCAAAACACCTCAACCTGTGTTTCGGAGTGGGAACACACTATTGATCTAAGGTAAAACAAGAGTCTAAAATTATCGGAGAAGAACGCGATGGTGAAAACAAAAGACATCTTTAGTTTTCCAAATATGATGCGGATGAATACAAACAAGTAGATATTTTTACATAAGTTCCAGGGAGAGTGGATAATGCCCCATGCAAATCGTGAATGTTGGTTTGGGGAGAGAAAATGTCATTCAATGATGAATGACCCAACCTATGAAACACCTGAACGGCTTCAAAGACCGTGGCATTCATACGCCAAATGGACGCCGTTCCTCCAAAGATTGAAAGCCACTATAGTGGGAGAACTTTCAAATAGCATAACCCCCAGCGCCCTCCATAAAACTATAAAAAGACGGGTAGAGATTATATTTATCTACAGAGCAGGAATAAGAAACAAAAGAAATGTAGGTGCAAACCCAATACCGAGCTGAGATTTTGAAGAGAATCTCATATATAAATTGGTTGACTGTACCTAATGTTCTGTAATTTTGCAACAAGTAGTAGAAGATTTAGAAGTATAACTTAAATAAAGATTATATAATTTTTGCCAAGATTGCAGAATAGATGCTCAAAAATCACCGCCAATTGGTACAAAATACAGAGCAACAATATATGAGGTATTTGAGTTTTTTCAACAAACAATAATCAACTTATATCCAGCAGCTCTATCACACTTTAACATTCTCCGGACAAATAACTAAGGGGAAAAAGTTGGAACCTGGTATAATTCGTACTTCTAGGCTAAAAAATGATGCTGGACTCAATCAAGCTACCGCTCCAGATTCCTCCAAAGCTCAATCTACAAATTTTGCAGCTCCAATACTCGAATCCTACAACAAACTTGCGAAAGAGGGAAATTATTCACGGCAAAGTTTTCGAAACAATTTTTTGGCTTCCTCCAAATAAGCCAATTGCACCTCTAGAAGATAACTCCCACTCCTAAATTTTCTAACTACTTCTATTTTAAATTTCATTCCTTCTTATCTACCCGACAGGGCTAACTTCCTTTCATTTTAAAAAAAATCATTATTTCGTTATTTCCTCCCTTAAATTCCGTTTAAGATATTTATTAATTCTAACTTCTCATAAAACTTGCACAATTCAATTAATTTAATATATTTTATTTTTATTTTTATTTTTTTATATTTTTATATTAACCACAATTAAACTTTAAATTTAAATCAAACAAACATAAATAATATTTATTAATATCACCATGGTATCAAACATTTACTTAGACTAAGCACCCAAGAGAACTCGACCACATGTGAAACAGAAAATGACACCACAACAACATAGAAAGAGGGGCACTACACTAATGAAGATTAAGGAGCTAAAAATATAGGTGCATGTGTTATTAATAAAAGGTTTAATCTGGAGAGTTTGATTCCATGTATGGTACCTATAGTATTAGCACCCAAGAAGGTCAATAAAATCACTATAAGGCATAAATTTCATTGCCAAGGATGAATGATATCATGGACTGTCTAAGTAAAGATAAGTTATTCAAAAAGATTGAATTGAAGGGAAGTTATTACTAGCTCAAGATAAAAGATGTGGATGAATGGGAAATAACTTTTAAGACCAATAAGGGTTGTATTAGTGACTTTTTATGTCCTTCAAAGTAGCCAATGTGTCAATATTGTTTATATGGTTGATGAATGAGGAATTAATAATATTATTGGGTAATATTTTAATAGTTATTTAGATGATATTATAATTTTTGTAAGACCAAATAGCATCTAGAACATATTAGACTAGTACTAAAAAGTTGAAAGAAGAAAAGTTGTCGATCGATTTGAAAAAGTGTAGTTTGATGAATGAAGAACTAGTATACTTGGGAGGTATAATGTCAATGGAATTTTTAAAGATGGATCTAGATAAGGTCAAAGCCATTGTGGAGATTTCTACAAAAAAATGGGGGAAGATATTTTCCATGGGTTGGCCTATTTATATATGAAGTTAATAAAAATAGTAGTATTTTTTCATTGGTAATTGAGATGATGAGAGGGGAAAAGAAGGTATTTAAGCACAATTTAAGAGATTATACAAGATTTGAGTTGTTAAAGATGAAAGTAACAAAATAACCAATCTTGGTCTTGCTAGATTTCAACAAGATATCCCAAGTAGACTATGACGCAAGTGGGAATACAATTGGAGTGGTGTTAAGATAAAATGAAGACTAGTAGCTTACTTTAGTGAGAATTGAATGATGCCAAGAAGTGGTATCTATTCTATGACCAATAATTTTATTCCATAATACAAGTACTAAAGAAATTGAGGCATTTCCTACTACATAAGGAGTTTGTGTTGTACACTAATCATTAATTATTGCACTACTTGAATAATTAAATCAAACTAAACTAGAGACATATATGGTTGGTAGAATTCATATAGAGTTACAATTTTATGATAAAACACTAGAGTGATAATTCAAACAAGGTTGTCGATGTATTAAGTAGATGACATAATCTGCTAATAGAAATGAGGATGAAAGTACATGGTTTTGAAGAGCTAACGAATTTGTATGAGATTAACCCTAATTTTTTGGAGTCATGAAAGGTATATGTAAGGAGACCATAAGCATGGATACAAGTAATTGGTTGGATTAATTTATTTATAATGAGATGTTTAAAGGGAACCACTTATGTATACCAAGAAGCTTCATGAGTGATAATTTGATCTGAGAGAAACATTGTAATGATTTTGTTGAACATTGGATAAATAAGAAAATTGCCTCAATCAATGAGAACTATTTTTAGTCATAAATATTCAAGTATGTGAGTAAATTCATTCCATATTATAGGACTCAACCAACTTCCTAAGGTAAATAGTTAGAATATTGGACTCTATCAACCACTATTGGTACCATAGAAGCCATGAAAGGACATAAGCATATATTTCATATTAGGAATGTTGAGGAAACAAAATGGAAATGATTCAATTAGAGTAGTAGTAGATATTTTTTCCAAGATGACTCACTTTATTCCATGTAAGAAAAGAAATGATTTGATACACATATAGTAGACTTATTTTTAATGGAAATAGTAAGATTGCATGGTTTGCCAAAAAGCATAGTTTTAGATAGAGACATTAATTTTGTGGGATAATTTTGGAGGACATTATGGATGAAAATAAATAATAGATTTTAAATTCAACTCAACATACCATATCAAAATTGATGAGAAAAAAAAAATAAACAAAATCTTGGGTAACTTACTAAGGTGCTTGATTGGAGAAAAACAATGAATTGGGACATGGTATTATCAAATGTAGAATTTGCATAAAATAGTTTAATGAATAGAATTATTAGAAGGAAACCATTTCATATTGTGAATGATAACAATATAAAGGATGTATTAGGACTAAGAGACAAGTTAGTAATGAAGAAAATAGGAGTGCAAAGGTAGAAAATTTTGTTGAACACATGAACAAGGTGCACAAGGAGGTGAGAATCCACTTAGAGAAGATGAATATAAGATACAAAAAAATAGGAGACACATTTAGATTTTTGTGGTAGGAGAAGTGATGGCACACCTTAGAAAGGAGATATTTCCAGTTGGAGCATATAACAAACTAAAATTTAAGAAATTGGGTCCTTATAGGATTATAAGAAGATTTGATGTGAGAAATGCATATGAGGTAGAGTTACTAGAAGATCTTGGTATATCTCCAATATTTAACATCATAGAACTATATGAGTATCATGAGGGAGATTTGAAGGGGATAAATACATAGGTACAGGGGTAAAAACCCATACTATCACAACCAAAATAAGAGATAAAGGAGACATTAGACAACATAGTTTGGAAAAGTACCAACAATAGATAATACAAGGAGTATTCGGTGAAATAGAGAGGAAGGCCATAAGAAGAGTCAAGTTGGATTTCCAAGGCTAAGCCATTGGAAATTGAGAGATTCAATTTTTAATTTACTTGAGGTACCTAATATAGAAGAATCCTTGGTGGAAGTATAGCAATCCCACATTTCCAACATCCACTTTTATTTGTTTGCAGTTTTGAATCACTAATTAGTTGTTGTAGATGTCACTGCATTATATCACATTTAAAAATTAAGTATTTTTGTTTTGGTAGAACATTAAGAGGACATTTGGATAATTTTAATACATTTGAGGATAATTAGATTTGTTTAATGATGTATCTAAGTTTGTGAATCAATATTAGACTAACATACTAACATAATTATACAGTTAATTTTGGAACTATAGAAATTTTACAATAGTTAAGGGAGACATGGGAAGACTTATTAGTCCTAGGGGATAAAATATCAGGAACTACAAACATTTATTTTTGTTCATTTCAATTTGGTTTGATGAATTAGATCTCACTAGCTAACAACATGTCTTAGGGAGTATTAAGATTTGTGCCACCTTATGATCAATGCAAATCATTAAGGAGTTTGGAGAATGATAAATAATATGTTTAATGATAATTGAAAATGGGTAGGGGAGATACAAATTATTTTTTAACAGTTGGAGGTTCAAGTGTAGATATGGAAATGATGGGTTGGAATGGAGTTTGAGGTTAAGGATATTGGATCTATAGTAATAGTTTTTGGGTTGTGGCCTAACATATATTCCATAATGAAATATTATATTAACTTGTTTTGAGAATTAAATAATATTAGGAGAAATATTTATACTTTGGGTTTTTCCCTCTTTGAGGATTTTCCTAGGATACACCTTGTGTTACTTTGTTGTATGTTTCTTATTTATGTGTGTTTCTTATTGTTGGGTGCACTACTAAATAGTCCTTCATAGGGCCCTCCTGTTGTGACTACATCAACCATGTCCTTAGAATACATCATTTTAAACAATATTATAGTATTTTGAAACTTGTAACCCTTAACATTCTCACCATATCTGATGAATATACATTTATGAGTTTTGGGGACCTGACTTCGATCACTTTTCTCTAGAAACATGAATTAGACTCTAAAAACAAAATAACCTTAAATGTGAAACAATAAGTTTCTTACTTATCCACACCTCATAAGGACTTTAGTACAAAATAGATAAACAAAGAGATCCATTAATTAAGTAGCAAGTAGTACTCACAACCTCAAGCCAAAAGCATTGATCTAACTGTGTACCATTCATCATACTTCTAGGTATTTGTATTAGGATTTAATTTATTCTTTCAAAAACCTCATTGTATTGTGGATTATATAAGTAGTCTTGCGTCTCACTATATTCCTATATTTATATATAAATAATTGAATTCCTTAGATAAATAGTCACCTCCATTATCAAATCATAGTACCTTTATTTTTCTATCTAATTGTTTCTCAACCAAAGCCTTAAAATACTTAAACTTAGACAAATTCAAATTTTGATCAAAAAAATAAACCCAAGTATACCTTGAGTAAGCATCTATGAATGAAACATAATAATGTGATTTACCAATAGAACCCACATCCACTAAACCAAACACATATGAGTGAATGACTTCTAAAACATATTTTGCTCTATTGCTTCCAACAAGAAAAGAAACTCAAATTTTATTTCCAAACTCTCAATGCTCATAGATATTAAACTCATTAGAATAAGAGAAATAATGTCGAATATATTTTTATTAATAATTTTATAAATAAAAATTTCACTAATATGGCTCAAATTCTAATTCCATGATATACAATATAATTACAAATGTGGAGCAAGTTTAAACAAAGTGCCACATTGTTTTTGATAAAATAAGCAAGGAAGGGCACTAATCCCATGGAACAATAGCATATCAGAAAGAGCAACATAGGTGGGAAACAAAACCACCAACCAAACCAAAAAACAACATCAGGTTGGCACGCAAGCCCAAATTTAAAACCATTGCTATAGTCCAACCATTATCTATCAAAAACAAAAAGTTACTACCTACAAAATTTATGCTACAGAGACCATTAGTTAAGTCAGCAGTATTCCAGGTGGTATTCCACCATATCTTATACAGAATAAACGAGCAGTCCCAAATATTGGTATAATTCAAAAAACCCATCAAAAAGCAGGAGAACAACAAACCAAGCCATTAGCTCTCCTTCCTTAATAGGTCCCCGTACTCACCTAAGAGAGCCACATATTCACGCCAGTCAAGTCCCTCTGTTTCATCCAACAGTTTTAGGGCGTCAAATTTCCCCTGCTTCTTCAATTTTTTGGTTATCTTTGTTTCTCCCGAGGTTGCTCCCAGCATAGCACATCTCATCAATCTATTAGTGACTCTCATTAGAGTAACAAATCCTTTTCCATATCCTCAAATTGGACCTGCAAAAAGGTTAATCTAATTTTTTAAAAATAATTACTCAAATCTTTAGTTTTATTCTCCAAACCAGAAAGCCCAACATCCTGTTCATTCCCAGTTTCAATCTTTTCTGAGCAGATGGCTCCACTTTCTCCTCCTCTTCCTCATCTTTTTCCTCCTCCAATTCATCTTCCCACATATCATAAGTGGTTTCCTCAAAATCATCATCTTCTTGAGCCTCAAACTCCTCATAACCGGGGATATTCTTCATGTCCACAGACACTTTTTCTCTTTCGAGGCCACCTTCGCCAGACGGGCGGACCTTCTTCCACCACTACCGCCACTCCCATATCCCTATAAATTCTCCTTGACCACCTCTTTTTGACTCACATCCTCAGAAATATGAATAACTTCACTAGGATTGTCATCCCTTTTAGGTTTCTTGGCTTTTGGGGGTTCAAGCAGCAGGGGAGAGTGTTTTCTCTTTTTAGGGGTAGCTCTGGTAAGCAGCAAGTCTACATTTTTTGAATCCTCACTTTTCTAGGACCGAGGAGTAGAAGGGTTTGACACATTCACTACCAGAGAGTTTCTCTTGGTAGGGGTGAGCAAACGTCTCATAACAATAGCAAGAGGGTTGTGGGGAATTTGTTCAATAGCCAGGGGTTCAACAACATCAAGGTTATCCACCCTCCACGGTTCAACATTGTCCTCATCAGACTGGTCAGGATTCTCAACTCTTGCATTAAGAGGATTACCATGGAGATTTTGGGAAAGGGAATTTTTTTATAGAGTAAGCATTAGGCCTTGGTGAAGTGGCGGGTTAGCACCTTTCTCAATATTCAGCTACATTAAGGACAGGAGGTAAAACGATAAGTTTATGCGCTCCCCATGTCTAATGTGGTTTAAAATAGGAAAGTGATAAGCATGCAAAGACATATAGCGACCTTCTAGAGTAAAATAGCGCATAACAAATAGAATAATGAGGGAAAAAGGAGGAGGAAGTTCGAGTCTAGCATACCCATTCTGGAACCGCTTGAGATTTTCTCCATCATGTAGAAAATTATCCACAAATCTTTGGTAATTAGCTCCACTTTTTTTGGCTACCTTCAGAACAAAATTTTGCAACCCCATGGCCTTGGCTATGAAATGAGAAGTAACCTCAAATTTCACAACACCTATAGAAACCCAACCTCTCCTCCAAGAATTAGTAAATTTCACCGTTAAACTTTCATTATAGCCTTTGAGGGATTGAAAGAAGGATGCCATTCTCGCATTTTCAAACATAGTCCAGAGGTCACCATTCTATTTCAGCGCTTGGTAGTTAGGCGGTTCAGTTCTTTTTCTCGGACCTCCCATCTGCTCATCTACAAGTTCTTATGTAGAGACTGGCTAGACTTCATACTCTCCCCTGCAAACTACTTTTTTCCCTAATTGAAACTAGCTTTTAAAACCCAAACTAAACACAAACTCACAAAGGAAATGCAATTCGAGAAGTTTCTTCTTAGGGACGACAACCACACATTTCCTTGAGCCCAAAAATCATTATGATTTTTGCTAGCATTGACAACCATAATTAAATTCTTGCCATTTCCCTCTATAGAAATATGTGAATAACTGATAGAGGGCTTTTCAGCACATATCAAAATGACAACCTTAATCAAAACCAAAATCGGCATGTGATTTTTTATCATACTCTTTAATGGGAAACTAATGAGATTATCGCCTTCGAGGATCCTCATATACCTGCATGTACACCTTAATCCATCATATCTAGGAAAGCTTGACAACACCACTTTGTACCCTTCTGTCCCACCAACAACTAAATTTTTAGATTTTCTTTGATATTCATTTTCAAAATTTTCATTAAGGATGACATCTCTAAGAGGTGGTGACATATTTCCATTGGTCCACTATGTCCAACCCCTACACTCCAATGCCACATTAGCTGCATAGTTAGGAGCTCTATTCCCTTCCCTATACACATGTTGAACCCAAAAAATAGTAAAAGCATTTTTAATTACTTTACATCTATCTATAATATTTTTTATTACCCATGGGGGTACAGTAACATCATTTAAAATATCCACAATTAACTTTGAGTCCCCTTCGATGATAACGTTTTTAAAACCCAACTCCTTTAGGAAATTGAAAGTTCCAAGAGCAGCCATAGCTTCTGCTTTTTTGTTAGAGCAAATACCAAGGTTCACTCCAAAAGCCATTATATAGTCACCAGTCTAGTTTCTTACTCCAAAGTGCCACATTGTTAACATCTTGATATTACCAAATTTCCTCTAACAAACTTGCAACTAGACATATCAAATGTCACATGTAGTTAATATTCATTCAACTTGGATAGAGATAGAAAATTATTGTGTCTAAGAACATGTTAAACACCATCGAGGGTTTTCATTCTTTGACAACTAAAAAACAATTATAACTTTCTCTTGCTAATAATCTAAGGTGATTTTTTGTCACCAAGGAATACTTCTCTTCCATCATAAGATTGGTAAGATGAGTACAACTCATTGTGAGGAGTCATATGGTAGAAGTAACCTAAGTCAATGAACCAAGAATCATCACTAACAACATTAGCTAAAACTGTTGGAAAATGTGCCTCAAGCTTATTGACATGAGATTCCTAAAAGAGAAAAATCGGTGAGACCCTCAAAATGTCTTACCGACTAGCAGTTGTGTTCAAAAGTTCAAAGTCCCTGAGACTTTGGTTCTATCTTGCCGATGGGATTCATCAGCAAGACATGGCTATCGCTGTGAAATTCCAATCTCTTTCCGTCTAGGCAGACCTCTTGTCGATGGGTTGGTTACTAGTGGTTGTTGAAGAGACTCTGGTCGATGAACATATCAGACTAATATGAACTGTCAGGTATGCCTTTGGTGTGATCTCCTACCGACAGTTGTAGTCTTGCTGACGAGTATACAACTTCGGTGAGAACTCTTTCTAATGGATTTCCTCTTGCCGACAAGTCTGTGTTAGGTGAGAACTCTTGTTGATAGCGTTGGTCTCTTTGACTATTCTGGGTTTGGTATGATGTCTCACCGATAGCGATGGTCTTGCTGATAGAGCTACATGAGTTGAACATTGGTGTGAAGTCTTAGCGATAGCGATGGTCTTGCTGATGGTTCTGCAATGGACATCGGTGAGATGTCTTGCCAATAGAGTGGGTCTGGCCAATGGTTTTGCATTCGGGATGATCTCTTGTCGATGGTGCTACTCTTGCCGATTGACAGTTGGTTTTCTTGTGATATCGAGGAGACTTGATATGTTATCAGTTTGAATTCTTTGGGTGTTGTCGATACCTTTGGTCTTGCCAATAGCTATGTGATTGGGCATTTTGGCATCTGGGAGACATGATCTAGTGTCTCACCAACATGCGATTTTGTTGAATATTTTGACCAAACGTCTATCCTACGTGGTGTGTTCTGAGCCAATGAGAGAAGCAGAATGTGAATCGTTGGCAGTTGAACTATTGTGACTATTCCTATGTGGAAGATGAACAGACTTTGAGAGAATGGATTGCGCTCTGTAATGGATGACGATGATCAATTCGAGATAACGATATTGTTGCTTGATTGAACATGATTTGATCAGTGTGAATGAATTCAATTCTGAGAGCATTGTGAGATTAATGTTTTGTACAAGTTTGATCAATTAGTGTTGCTGCTATAAATTGACATCAGAAAGTTAAGTTTGAACTCTATATGTAATTTTCTTTACTGTAATACAAAGAGACTTTTCTTGGTGTGGTGGGTTTTTCTCCTGTAAGGGTTTTCCCACGTAAATCTAGTGTCCAATTGTGTATGTCTTTATTTCTCTTTTTTGTTATTCTTTTCAAGTGTATCTATTTGAACTGTAATTGCAAAATTTAAAATCATATCTGCATTCTTCCCTGAGGTTTTGACGTTAGGAGAGTTTGTTCCGCACCTAAGCTTTCCTTATAAGTGGTATCAGAGTCTGGCCAGTTGTGTTATCCTTGTGGGTTCATTGAGTTTTTTTAGTCAATTTTGTTTAGTGGGAGTCTTGTAGAAGTCTGGCAATTCAAATTATAGATTAAGATGGCAAGCACGTCAAGAAAGATTGAAATTGAGAAATTCAGTGGCATTAATTTTGAGTTGTGGAAACTCAAAATGGAAGATTTGTTGGTTGATCATGATCTTTGGCTTGCTGTGTCTAGAACGAAGCCTACATGCATGAAGCAAGAGGATTGGGACCTTGCAGATCAAAAATCAAAGGGGCTGATAAGGCTCTGTTTAGCAGACTCTGTTCTTCTAAATGTTCATGAAGAAGACAACATCCTCTTTGTGGAAAAGACTAGGAGCTATTTATCAGGGCAAGTCCTTGGTGAATAAGTTGTTCTTGAGGAAGAAGTTGTACTCTTTGAAAATGTAGGAAGGAGCGTATGTTGTTGATCATTTGAATGCTTTCAACATGTTGATTGCTCAGTTAGCATCTATGGGTGTGAAGACTGATGAAGAAGATCGTTGTATGCTACTGTTATGTTCTTTGCCAGATTATTGGGATCACTTGGTGATGGCTATTGGGAGTACTACTTCCTCTTTTAAGATGGAAGATGTTTTTGCTTCTTTGTTATCAAAAGAGATGAGAAGAAAATATTTTGAGATGGCAAAGGAGGCTCTTGAAGTCAGAGGCAGATTGAAATAAAAAGGCAAGAAGAAGGACAAGAAGTCCAAATCCAAATCAGAGGGGAGATCAAAGTCTCCTAGTAAGAATTCCAAGGTAAAGTGTTGGAATTGTGGGAAACCTGGTCATGTCCGAAAGGATTGCAAAGAGGAGAAAAGGAAGAAGAAGTATTCTTCTGACAATGATTCTTCTCAGAGTGATGCAGACGCTTTCATTGTAGCCTTGGCTACACAGGCATCAGATGATGTCTAGCTGATTGATTCTAGAGCATCTTTACACATGACATCTCATAGAGACTGGTTCACTAAGTATGAAAAATACGATGGTGGAAGGGTGTATTTGGCAAGGGAATCAATGATGTAATGCATATACCAAGTCTGGCTCAAAATTTACTTTCTATTAGTAAGCTGAACGATGTTGGAGTACAGGTCTCATTCTCTGGAAATGGCTGCAAAATGACTAGAGGCTCAATGGTACTAGCAAGGGGTGCTCGTATTGGTACCTTGTATAAGCTAGATGCACTTGTTATGCAATGCAATAGTTTCTTTGCAAAGTCACAGAAGGCTACTCATGGAGAAAAGGAGAAAAATGTTCCTAATAGTGCAAAATCTATGGAAGTTAAACTTCCAACAGAAAAGACTATGCTCTGGCATCATAGGCTTGGCCACATTCGAGAAAAAGGTTTAAAAACCTTGAAAAATAAAAACCTGGTTGAAGGGCTTGATGACTGTAACCTTGAATTCAAATTTTGTGAACAATGTATATATGGTAAACAACATCGTGTTTCATTTTACTCCAATCCTCACAAATCTTCTGGTTTACTTGATTATATACATTCTAATGTTTTTGGTCTAGTAAATGTTCCTTCTTTGTCTAAATCAAGATATTATGTATCGTTCATTGATGATTATTCAAGAAGGGCATTTGTTTATTTTTTGAAAAGTAAATCAGAAGTGTTCAGTCATTTTAAGGAATTTAAAAACCTTGTGAAAAATCAGGCTGGAAGAAAAATAAAATTTTTAAGGATTGACAATGGCGGTAAGTTTTGTTTTGATGAGTTTGAAAGGTACTATAAAGATCATGGGATTAAAAGACATAAAACTACACCCTACACTCTGCAAAAAAATGGAGTTGCTGAAAGGTTTAATAGGACAGTGATGGAAAGAGCACAAAGTATGCTAAGTAGTGTTGGCTTGAAGGAGAAGTTCTGGGCTGAGGCAGTTGCAACAGCATGTTATTTAATAAACCATTCTTTGAATTCTACTCTTGTTGAGAAAACACCTTTGGAAGCATGGTCTGGAAAGAAGCCCTCACTGAGACACATTCATTTCTTTGTCTATTAGGCATATGCATATGTGCTGAATGAAAAAAGGTCTAAATTGGAAAACAAGGCTGTTAAATGTTTTTTATTGGTTATAGTGTTGGCATAAAAGGATACAAGCTTTGGAATTCTGATACGGAGAAGGTTTTATACAGCAGAAGTGTTATTTTTTATGAGCTGAAGCCTTCTACTTTGGATCTGCAGTCAGAGACAAAATCAGAAAATAAAAAGGATGTAGTTGAAATTCCTCTGACACTAAATAAAGAGGAATTGAAAATTCAAAATGTACTTGAATATGAGGAGAGCTCAAGTAGTTCTGAGAGTTCTGAAGAAGAAGATCAACCTCAGCCTCAGCCTGTGAGGAGGTCAACACGTAAAAGAAAGCAACATGATAGGTATGGGTTTTCTTTGTTAGATTCTACTTGTGCCTATGCTTTAATTTCTAGCATTAATGAGCTTAGGACTGTGAAAGAGGCATTTAGAATGTCTGATTCAAACTCTTGGTTGGAAGCCATGAATGAAGAAATAGCATCATTAGAAAAGAATGATACTTGGAATTTGGTGCCCTTGCCTGAAGGAAAAAAAATTGTTGGCTACAAATGGGTATTTAAAAGGAAAATAGGTCTAGATTGTAGTGTGTAATTTAACTATAAGGCGAGATTGGTTGCGAAGGGATATTCCCAGGTAGAGGGAATTGATTATGGAGAAATATTTTCTCTTGTAGCTAAGCTGACATCTATCAAATTTCTTTTGTCACTTGCAGCAGCGTATGACTTAGAGGTTGAATAGATGGATGTGAAGACAACATTTCTTCATGGTGATCTAGTTTGCAAATTAAAAAAATCTCTGTATGGATTAAAAAAATCTCCTAGAATGTGATACCAAAAGTTTGACACTTTTTTTTGTCATTGGGATTTGTAAGATCGAAATCTGATCATTATGTGTACTACAAACCTGAAAATGATCATGTTCTTAGTATTGCTCTCTATGTTGATGATATGTTGTTCATAGGCAATAGTAAGTTAATGATTTCTGATCTAAAATCTTAGTTGTCTGCAAAGTTCAAAATGAAAGATCTTGGTGTAGCCAGGTATATTCTGGGAATGGAAATAACCAGGGACAGGAAGAGTAGAAAACTTTGGCTCAGTCAGAGTAAGTATATTAATATTGTTATGGAGAGATTTTGTATAACTGAGTGCAAGCAGCTAGTTGTTCCAGTTTTACGGGAATGAAGTTATCTATTGAAGACTGTCCAAAATATCCTACTGAGATGGAGGACATGACTAGAGTGCCTTATGCTAGTGCAGTTGGAAGTTTAATGTATGCAATGGTCTGTACAAGACCAGACATTTCCCAAGCAGTGGGAGTACTTAGTCATTTTATGGAAAATCCTAGAAGGACACATTGGGATGTTGTGAAAAGAATGTTTAGATATTTGAAGGGCACTTCAGAATATGCTTTGTGTTACCATGGAAATTTGGTTGAATCACAGAGGACTCTCAACATTCAAGGCTATGTGGATTTTGATTGGGTAGGGGACATTGACAGCAAAAGATCCACTAGTGGATATATTTTCATGATGAATGGTGGTGCAGTTAGTTGGATGAGTAAGTGGCAGGTTGTAGTCGCTTTGTCCACTACAAAGGCAGAATACATGGCAACAACACACGCCTGTAAAGAAACAATCTGGTTAAAACGTTTGTGTTCTAACATTGGGTTTGATGCAGAGAAAATTACAATTTATTGTGACAGTCAGAGTGCTATTTTTTTGGCAAAAAATCCTACTTTCAATGCCAGGACAAAATATATTGATGTGCAATATCATTTTGTACGAGATATGGTGGAGGATGGAAAGGTCTCTTTAGAAAAGGTGGATACTCTGGAAAATGTTGTAGATGCATTGACGAAACCAGTGAGCACAGACAAGTTTAGGTGGTGTGCCAGTTTGATGGGGCTTAGTGCCCATGAATTTCAGTAGTTTTTTTGTGCTCTGGAGGTGTCAGTAAGATCTTCGTCAAGTGGGAGATTGTTGGAAAATGTGCCTCAAGCTTACTGACATGAGATTCCTGAAAGAGAAAAATCGGTGAGACCCTCAAAATGTCTTACCGACTAGCAGTTGTGTTCAAAAGTTCAAAGTTACTGAGACTTTGGTTCTGTCTTGCTGACGGGAGTCATCGGCGAGACATGGCTATCGTTGTGAAATTCCTATCTCTTTCCGTCCAGGAAAACCTCTTGCCGACAAGTTGGTTCCTAGTGGTTGTCGAAGAGACTTTGGCCAATGAACATATCAGACTAATATGAATTGTCGGGTATGCCTTCAGTGTGATCTCCTGCCGATGGCTGTAGTCTCACCAACGAGTATACAACTTCGGTGAGAACTCTTGCCGACAAGTCTGTGTTCAGTGAGAACTCTTTCCAATAGCATTGGTCTCTCTGACTATTTTGTGTTCGGTATGATGTCTCGCTGATAGGGATGGTCTTGCCGATAGAGCTACATGAGTTGAACATTAGTGTGAAGTCTTAGCGACAGTGATGGTCTTGTCGATGGTTCTACAGTGGACATCGGTGAGATGTCTTGCCGATAGAGTGGGTCTAGCCAATGGTTTTACATTCGGTATGATCTCTTGTCGATGGTGCTAATCTTACTGATGGATAGTTGGTTTTCTTGTGATATCAGGAAAACTTGATATGTTATCGATCTGACTTCTTTGGGTGTTTTCGATACCTTTGGTCTTGTCGATAGCTATGTAATCAGGAATTTTGGCATCGGGGAGACACAGTCTAGTGTCTCACCAACATGTGATTCAGTTGAACATTTTGACTGAACATCTGTCCTACATGGTGTGTTATGAGCCAATGAGAGAAGCAGAATGTGAACCATTGGCAGTTGAACTGTTGCGACCGTTCCTATGTGGAAGATGAACAGACTGTGAGAGAATGGATTGCGCTTTGTAACGGATGATGATGATTAGTTTGAGCTAACGAAAGTGTTGCTCGATTGAACACAATTTGATCAGTGTGAATGAATTCAATTATGAGAGAATTGTGAGATTAATGTTCTGTACAAGTTTGATCAGTTAATGTTGTTGTTGTTGTAAATTGACATCAGAAAGTTAAGTCTGAACTTTGTATGTAATTTTCTTTACTGTAATACAAAGAGACTTTTCTTGGTGTGGTGGGTTTTTCTCTTGTAAGGGTTTTCCCACATAAATCTGGTGTCCAATTGTGTATGTATTTATTTCTATTTTCTGTTATTCTTTTCAAGTGTATCTGTTTGAACTGTAATTGCAAAATTTAAAGTCATATCTGCATTCTTCCCTAAGGTTTTGACATTAGGAGAGTTTGTTTCGCACCTAAGCTTTCCTTACAAAAACATGTAAATCATTGTTATCATTATGATTAGAGGATTTTTCAATGCATGAATCATCATGATTTTTCTTGTTTCTACATTCCCTCTTTACTTGTCCCTAATTTTTTAGTTCCAAAACTTCAATCTACTCTTCCCAAGGTTTTTGTATTGTCCTTAAGATTCAGATCTATGTTTTAATTTCTTTTGTTCCCCTTTAGACCCACCTTTTCCCATGGGATTTCCTTAAACATGTAATACATCTTTCAATCTCTCGTCCATATATTTTCTTCTAATCTCTTCTCTAAGAAAAGTAGTAAAAAGGTCATCTATTTTTGGATATTTCATAAAACCACTTAAATCAATGATTATGTTTTCTTAGGTTATTGGAAAAAGAACAAAACAATAAAATAAACTTATCCTAATTATCTAGCTTAACATAAATAGATCCTAGATAATTCAAAATTAAATTGAAAGCATTCAAATTATTAGCAATCTAGAGTATTCCTCTTTCATTTTCAAAGAGTAAAAATTTATTTTTAAATACAACTTATTTATAAGACACTTCATTTGATAAATATCACCCATTCTCTTCAATTTAAGTTGTGTGCAATAGTCTCCCTTAAGACATTCAAGGGAACACAATCTAGAAGAACAAACTAAATGGTTCCCCTTGCCTTCATGTCCTAGTTTATAAAGTCTTCATTTGACATACCCATTGACTTTCATTTATTGCAACTCTTTATCAATCACTTTCTTCCAAGAGATCCTATATTTTTAACTTTCACATTATATATACATAATATCAATAAATTTATCAATTCCTGATTTAGATGTGCTTGCAATTGATTCTCTAATCACACACACATGCACACACACACATATATATAATATCCATTTAATTAAGTACTCCCACTAAAATAAAAAATCCTCACAATTCACTTCTAGAAAGACATACGTCTATGATCAAAACTATGAGCTCTAATACCAAATGTTGAAAAGCTAATAAATACATATAATGAAATTAGAGACCTATTATGTATAAATCTAATCAAATGAATATGTGATTGACCATATGAATTTAAAATAGAGTTTAGAGATGTATGTAATCAAAAATAAAATAAAAAATCCATAAATTGAAACATATTACCCTAGATGTATGTGGAGAAACCCTTTTTGAAAAAATATACCATAAAATAGCTCAAATCTATATTAATTTCATGTATTTGAGTTACATCAATATACAAGACTTCTTCATTTAAGTTAACAATATTATAGTAGTGTAATAGTACTCAACTTGCAAAAGACCAATAACACCACCATATAATGCATTTATTTTATAGAAAAGTGAGAAGAGAAAAATCACAAGTATTGAAAACTATGGTCTATACAAAACACACAACCCCATATATTTAATAATGGCAACAATTAAGATGAAAATCCACTCACAAAAGCATTTTGACCTCATTACATTGGTAGGAACATATCCACAAGTCTAGTGCTCCACTATAGAGTGGCCAACTAATATGGGTCTCACATATCATAACAAGATCCTCCACTCTTCCCAATGTAACTCCCAAGTGCTACATTCTGAAGAGTTTAATAACCCTTATGAGGATGGTGACTAGAAGTCCTAGAAATTGTAACCTTGCTTGCTAATTCCACTATATTAACACCCCAAGTTATAAGGAGAATAATAATAAAATATTCTCTCAACCGCCTATAGGGGTACCCAAGTACTCATTCCCAAGATGTTTGAAATAAAAATGTTAGCACATAGGATTGTAAGATTAATGACAACTTATACTAATAGTATGTTGTGGGGATGCATTCCACCCATCATTCTCTCATGTTCATCATACTCTTCTTTCATCATGATTACTTGGTAAAACATACCTCTAGCGTGTTTTCAATACCAAATGATATTGTATGTGGAAATGACACCTATCATGTGTTGTTCCTTTCCACATTATGACAAGAATTGATGAAAAAAAAAAATTAATCATGCTTTGTTGGAGTTGGTTTCATAGTAAATTGTGGGCATTATAGTAAAACTCTCATTGGAGGGCTTCTTGTATCTAATATTTGAATCTTGATCTATGGAGTAGGAGTTATCACCCTAATATGTGGGAGTATATAAAATAAATAACTCATCCTATTGTTCTTAGTTTTATAATTAGTCTATTCTTGTTTGAATTCTAATTTAAAATTCTAAAAAGGACACATGCCACTACCAAGTAGGGTGACTCTTTGGTTCTCACTAAGAATCCAAGTTTACAATTTTTACTGGTATTTGTATTAAAAATTAATAAAATAAGTAAATTAAAATGAATATGATAGATTAGAAGGAATACATATTTTGTAAAGAGATTAAGTTCCATAGCTAAGATATTGACCCTTGAATTACCTACTTAGTTTAGATTAAAAAATCACTAATATTAACAAATAAAAATCTCATTTTTAACAACTCTTATTTAGGATTAAGTCCCACATTTAATTTTTGTTTAGAAGTATAATTTAATTTTCCAACATCCATGCTTCTTCATTTATTATAATTTTATTTATAATCATCCTTGTCAAATTCAATGAGAATCCAAACATATAAATCAAGATCTAGGTGAGAGAAGACATACTATATAAGTTGCAAGAAAATAGACAAATAATACATAGAATGCAAAAAGATAACTATTTCAATATAAAGGATGTATAAAAAATGTAATATAAAAGATTTCTTGCAAATATATAGGTGTCTTAGACATACATATGAGTCAAGAAGATGCCATGTCTAAGAGATGATGAGTTTAACACTCAATCGCTCCCAATCAAGAGGTGAGTTAACTTGGTCTAATTAAGGCAAGGTAGTTCCTTTGATTAAATAGAGGTGAAACTTGACTTCTATCCATCAAGAATTGATGAGGAAATGATTTTACTTGATAAACTCAAACCAAGGGTGATTGTTACATCCCATTATTAGCTACCTTGGAGAGATAAATTAAATATTCATAATATTTTAAGTAAACTTACTAAATAGGTGTAATACCACACTTAGGATAAAGGAATATCTAAGGTGAAGTATGAATATTATATCAAAACCCCTATAAATGTAACTTAGGAAGGTAAACATGGACCTCCACAAATGTGTTGTCTTGCTTTTTACCCATGTACAAAAGTTTCCTCACCAAAATAAGAGAGACAATGAATAAAGATATTAGTTATCTCTCCATATGTGATGCCTCAAACATTGGAAATGAAAGAATGGTAATAAAGATTGATAAATATCCATGCTTACTAAACAACATTGTTTCCCTTAGGAAGAAGTATACCTATACGTGTATGTAGAAGGTCTTTCCTATCTATATAGAAAAAAGGGGAATAAAACACAAAATATCTCTAGAAGTTATGTATTGGTTCGTAAGTCAATGATAAGAGGTACCAAGATTGTATTAGGTGTCCCAAACCTAGTTGAAGAAGAGTACATCTCAATCCCATGTGGAGGATGGTTTAGTGAAGTTACCAAATAGGACTCGGACAATAAGAAATGATAGCAAAGGGGGGAACAATATACTCTATAGTGTCTTCTAGATCCAAGAGATGGGACTCAATAAGAAAACTTGAAATATCTATCAAGTACTCATCCCAATGAATGTAATCTAGAATACACAGAAGGTCCTACTAAATAGAGTATTTTAAAGGTTTTGGTGAAGAAACAAGAAAATTTGTAGAAGTAGGAGGTGATGATGGAATCTCAACACATTTTTCTATAAACTTATTTGATGAAAGGACTTGAATGTTCATATGAATATACTAAATATACCACACATTTCCCATATTAGATGCATGGGTATGAATATTAATTGAATTTAAACATCAAGAGAAAAATGAGTTAAGATATACAATCTAGACCAATAATCTATATTCCCAACTGTAAAATTTACATTGCTTTATAATTCTCGAATCACCATAGAATTAAGAGTGAAATAAAAACTTTCACCTACACCACTATGTTTAATTCAATAGATGGATAGGAGATTGGTTGGTACAAAAAGGATATCATTAAATTATCCTTTGATCATGTCAATAGACTCTCTTGCATACATTGATAGAAGAGTTTTCACCCATTGGTATATAAGGCATAAAACAATTCTCAAAAGAATAAAACACAACTTTTGAGGAAGCCATGTAGTGTGAGGCTCTAGAGTCAAGGATCCATGTCCTAGAATGTGAATCTACAATATTTTAACAAGTTATTTTCTCTTAATATTTTTCAATTATGAAGAAGCAAGAGACTAAGATGATTTTATTTGATTCTTTTGAAGAATATTATTCAACTCATCAACTTACTTTTGTAAGCATGTATCTATTATAACCATTCTATTTTGTAATAGATACATGTAATATTACTCTTTTGTGAATTATTTCTAAACTATATTAAATCAATTTATTCCTTATCTTGATTAGCAACTAGTGCATGTGACTTGGAATACTTCATGAGGCCCATATGAATCAAATTATCTTGTTCTTGAATGAGAAGTTTGACACATGAATTAAAATAAAGTGTAGTGGGTGTAAAAGCTAGACCAAATATGAAATATTTAGGAACTCTTTTAGATAGCACATTCAAAACTAGTTTTGTGTCTTATTTTATGAATACCACATTCCTTGAGTTGTGTTTGTAAGGAAGCTAAGGTAGCGGAAGAACTTCCTACACTAATCTTGAGAGGAGAATAATGTAAAACTTTTACACATCTTTAACAGTTACAAAAACTTAAACAAAAATAAACATAAATATCATGCATACCACGACACAAAGATTTATGTGTGGAAAACCCCTTTGGAAGAAAAACCCCACATTTCAAGAGCCGCCCAATATATTATTCAGTAAATCACAAAGATTACAATATACTTGCAAAGCAAGCTTCTCACAGAAGTATCACACTCAAAGATCAAGAGATAACATAACTACTTTTAGACTCTTAGAATACATCACCGTCTCTACCACAATTGTAATACAAAGCCCTCATTAAATAGGGTTACATTCTAGGGCAAGATAGGCCAACAAAATATCCATCATTAGATCTAAAACCTAATAATTAACGGTCTAGATTTACAATGTATCATTTATCTTATCATTTATCTAATGTATGTCGGCTATTTTAGAATTTTCTTGAAAAATTTAACAAAAAATTGTTTACACACATCCCACTCCTCCCCCTTGTTTCCATTGTATATATTACACCTATCGGTGTAACTAGGAAATATATATATGAATATATATATTCATATATATTTATATATTCATATATATTTATATATTCATATATATATATATATCAACAATATCCTATCTTCAACCATATCTCGAAAAAAATGATACTACACACCAATGTGCTTGGTCCTTGCATGAGATGTCAGGATCTTGGCTAGACATATTGCACTCTGACTATCACAATAAATTGTTGCTACACTTTTTTTAATTCCAATATTTGAACACAGTCTCTTGAGCCAAATGGATTATTTACAAGCATGAGTAGTTGCCATATACTCTGCTTCAGTAGTGGAAAAAGCAACCACAACCTATCACTTACTCATCCAACTGATTGCACCACCAAATATTGTAAACACATAAGCACTAGTGGATCTTCTACTATCAATATCACTTGCCTAGTTTGAATCCACATAACCATGAATATCAAGGGAAATCTCCTCTTTAGTAACATTACTATGATAACATAAGGAATAATTTGAGGTACCACACAAATATCTAAAGACTATTTTAACTGCATCCCAATGAACTCTACTAGGATTAGACATATATATAGCAAGAACTCCCATTGCTTGGGCAATATCTGGTCTAGTACAAACCATAGCGTACATCAAAATTTCAACTGCACTCTAGTAAGGCACTCTACTCATGTCTTCCATCTCTAATGGAGATGTTGGCCAATCTGAAATAGATAACTTTGTTCCAACTAAAATAGGAACACATAATGGTCTACAATCCTACATGTTAAATCTTTGTAAAATTGAATTGACATACTTACTTTGGCCATGCCATAGATTTCTATTCACTCTATCTCTTTTAATCTCGATCCCAAGAATGTGTCTAGGTGCACCAAGGTCTTTCATTTCAAATTTAACAAGAAGTTGAGATTTTAGTTCTAAAATCATACCTTTCCCTTTGCTAATAAATAACATATCATCAACATATAATGCAATAAATAGAAAATGATCACCATTAGTTTTATAATAAATAGAATGATCTAATTTAGAATGCTCAAATGCCAAACTCAACACATATGTATCAAATTTCTGGTACCGCATCCTAGGAATTTGTTTGAAGCCATACAAAGATTTCTTCAATTTGCAAACCAACTTACTTTTACCTTTCACCACATAGTTCTCTGGCTATGTCATATAAATATCCTCCTCCAAATCACCATGAAGGAAAGCATTTTTCACATCCATTTACTCAACCTCTAAATCATAAGAAACATCAATAGAAATAAAAAATCTAATGGATGTCATTTTTGCAATAGGAGAGTATTAATATCTCACCATAATCAACACCCTCAACTTAAGAGTAACCTTTCACAACCAACCTTGCTTTGTACTTCTCAATACCTCCATCTGAACCAATATTTTTCTTGTACATAGATTTGCATCAGAACATGTTTTCGTCCTTTAGGTAATGGTACAAGATCCCATGTATCATTCTTTTTTCAAATATGCCATTTCTTCATCCATAGCAATCTTCCAAGATTTTGCATCATTCATACCTAATGCCTCTTCTATAGATTTGGGTTCATCCATGTTAGTATTCAAAGAAAAAATACATCTCTAATCATCAGGTGTATACCTTTCAAGTGGTTTTCTATTCCTTGTAGACCTACAAACAAGTTGATTTGGAGGTTATTCCTCCTCTTTTGAAGATCCAGAGCTAGATGAGCTCTCCTCAACTTCTTATCTATCCTTGGGCCTCAACACTACTTTTTCAGGGGTAGGAGGGAATAGAATCACATCTTCCTGTTTACTTTTTTTTGGCTGCAATGTAATAGAAGAAGGCTTAGTTTCTCTAATAATAACACTTCTACTATATATTACCTTTTGAGCAAGAAGATCCCAAAGCTTGTATCCTTTCACACCATAACTATATCTGATGAAGATACATTTCACAGCCTTGTTCTCCAACTTTGTCTGCTTCACTTTTGGCACATGTGCATATGCCTCATAACCAAAAACTCTAAGATTTCTTAATGAAGTTGTGACCTAACCATGCCTCTATAGGCGTCTTATCAACAAGAGCTAATGTAGGAGAGCTATTAATCAAGTAACAGGTAGTGGCAACAACTTTAGCCCAAAACCTTTGTTCTAGGCCAACACCACTTAACATGCTCCTAGCCTTCTCCATCAGTGTCATGTTCATTCTTTCTACAACTCCATTTTGTTGTGGAGAATACAGAGTTGTCTTTTGTCTATGAATACCACAATCTTTATATAAACTATCAAAATCATTAGGAAAAAATTCACTGCCATTATCAGTCCTCAAACATTTTATTTTCTTTCCAGTCTACAACTCAACCATTGCTTTAAATTCTTTAAATCAACTAACTTCAAATTTACTCTTTAGAAAATATACCCATGTCCTACTATAATCATCAACAAATGAAACATAATATGTGGATTTACCAATCGAAGGAACATCTATAGGACCAAACACATTAGAATGAATAAGATCCAATACACCACAAGATTTATGAGAACTCGAGTAAAACTGAACGCATTTTTGTTTTCCATAAATGCAATGCTCACAAAAATTGAATTTAAGATTACAATCAGACAAACCTTCAACAAGTTTTTATTTTTCAAGGTCTTTAGACCCTTTGTTCCGGTGTGGCCAAGTCTCTAGTGCCATAACATAGTTTTCTTTGCAGGTAACTTTGTTTCAGAAGAAAGAGCACCCCCTTGGGTACCCAAAAGCCATGACCATCTACTGAAGGTGAAACCCTCAATTCCACGGACTTGCTTTTCACAAAAGTACTATTCCACTCAACACTACATGCATCAAGCTTATATAATGTGCAATATATGACACCTTTAGCAATCACCATAGCACCTCTAACCATCTTACATCTTGCATCAGAAAATACTATCTACACACCCGCATCTATTAGTTTGCTTATAGATAACAAATTTTGTGCTAATCCAAGGATATGCAACACACCACTAATCCTTTTTATTCTACCATCAGGAAACCTGAATTTAACTTTACCACAACCAACAATGTCTAAAAGAGAATCATCACCCAAGTACACCTTACCTCCATCAAATTCTTCATATTTATAAAACCAATCTTTATTAAAGGTCATATATGGAAAGATGCACTTGAGTCAATTAACCACGCATCATTACTTGCACGAGTTGCCAAAGCTACAATGAATAGGTCACCATCTTCCTTCTAAGTCTCAAAATCATAATCAAATTTCTTCTTTTTCTTCTTCTTTTCTTATTTGCATTCCTTACAAACATCTCCAAGCTTATCGCAATTCCAGCAAATAACTTTGGACTTTCCAAGAGATTTAAATCCCCCCTAGACTTGGATTTGTCACACTTCTCATTCTTCTTTCTTTTTTCCTTAGGTCTTCCATGAACGTTTAGGGACTCCTTGGCAATGACAGATACCTTCCTCCTCATGTAGTGCCCCTCTGCTTCAGTCATCTTTGAATTTTGAGTAAGTTTGTTTATTGGAGAACTTAATAGTTTTATATGGATTTGTTTAAATCAATTAATTAAATTGAAAATTGATTTGCTAAGGGAATTCAATAAATTTGGAAAAATTAAAATAATAATTACCTAAATTAATTTTATGAAATATAAACGATACGGGTTGTAATAAACAATTAAATTAAATTGTTTCGTTAAAAGTAAATGTGTTATTATTAAATAATTTGATTAAATTGTTTTGTAAAAATATTGTTTTACATTGAAGTTAATAATAATGGATAAGATATTATCATGAAAAGATAACTATTTTAATGTGGAAAATAATGTGATAAGTTTTCAAACTATTGTAAAAAAAACAAGTGTAAAGCTGGAAAAAGATGAAAAAATTAAAAGCTAGCGCATGCACGGCTCAAAACGAGAATGAAATCAACAAACTTGTTTTATTATGATATTATTGCCTGATTTTGTCTTTGAAAAATAAAAATCTCTTTATTTATTTTTAATATGGATTAACTTTGGAAAAAAATTTATCAGTTAATCTTGTTCTCAAATGAAGGTTTTGGTGTCTGCAACATGATTCTAAAAAAATAAAATAGTTTTTGAAGAAGAAATTTTAGCTCTGAGAATTAGTTCTGGTAAAGGATCCAGTAGGTTTGGGGAAAATTGAAGATTGGAGATTATCTTGCACATTGTTTCTGAAGTTCTAGATCGAGGTTTCGTAGAAACGAAATTTGTAGCGAACGGGTGATCTTCAGCACGTTTAATTCATCGTCAAGCGTTGGACTCCAAGTGAGTTCTCCATCGCATTCTCACTTCAATGTTGGTGTTATGAGTTTGTTCTTCTCTTGGTAGTCCAACAGTATATGATTTGATTGTTCTCTTTCTCAATTTTGTGAAAGTAAATTATCCCCTTCTTGGCAAATGAACGCCCAAGTTTCACTTGTTTTCTAAATTTGTTCTTCAAGAAAATCGCCATGCCATTATATCTTTGTTCTTCTAAACTTTTGATAATATTAAATTGACATTGGTGTTGGGCCGAAGTGTTTATATATATATATGTGTGTGTGTCTATAGCTTATGCATATTGGCTTGGTTCGTTGTTAATATGTCTTCTTTTGCATGCCTTGTTTTGTGATATGGTGTTTGTATCTTGTTCGCCTCAGATTTGATGAAATCAATATTCAGTCTTCTGCATCCTTCGCATCTTAGGGATTTTTCCTTTATTATTCATTTAGCATCACCAATATTCCCCTCAATAAGTGACACACCTACTCATGCGTAGAAATGGTTCCTATCTCTCAAGACAATTTATCTTGCAATATTCTTGGAAATGAATTTAGATGTTGTGTGGTGAACTCTTCTCTATTTGGGAAATGGGTGATTATAATGTCCCAATCTTTCACTTGAATCTATTCTAGCCAAAACAGCCAATCTTATCAGTATATATTGCTGCCCACATAGTCGTTGTTCATAAGAGTGGGGATTTGTAAGTTTTATTTCAAAGTAATTCTTTGTAACAAAAAGAAATTGGCTAAGGGATCGAGTTACTATTATTTACCTTGTTTTATCTGAGAGTTACGAAATTACCTTATGCTTTCCTATGTTCTCACTATGTCTACTGATTATGACATAATCCTTTATCCCTATAAATGAAATTTTGATATGAATCTTTTTCCTAGTGGCAAGGTTCTTAACTGCATTTGACATTTATACTGTAAACTCTAAACTTTCCTAGTGGAAGAGGTTGTTATCAGCGCCATCACTGCATCTGTAATCCTTGAGAAGTTCTATCATATAAAAGTAATTATATAGGAAACTTGTGCCTGTGTTGTTCCTTCTCCATAGGCGTCGACTGTAATACATGTGCCTAGTTTTTTCTTGCATTGATAGTATTTAAATCATATAGATTGTTCTCATTGTGTGAAAACTCATAGGAAAAAGAAAATCAGCCTTTATGTAATTCTGTATTCTGATAGTTTATATATAAATGGGTATTTATATTTGGGTATGTTAACATATAGATGTTTGATATAAGTGTTTTAATCATTGTTGGATAACGAGTTACTGAATCTGATCACAACATTTTGTAAACATACATATATACATATCAATATATTTATTTTATGGTTATTTTATAATTTGAAATATTATACGGTTTTGCAATTACAGGATTTATATATATATATATGGTTGTTGCAAAGGATACTTATGTTTAGATATGTCATTTGATGATGCATATAATATATAGTGAATAGGTTTGAGTAGGTTTATTTAATCTTTTGTGAAATTAATGATATCAATTCTAAACCTTGCATGTAATATTAAGTCTCGACTTATATGGTAGTGAAATTTATTATTTTGCAATATTTCATATTGGAGGTGTTATATTTAAGGAAATAATTGATTGCTTGTTGTGGAAGATATATGTAAAATTAAATAGAATACCTCTAATCATTAAATGAATATTTGCTTTCTTGTGAATTATTTAATAGTTGATCTTATATGGTACTTTTGTAAACTTGAATTATATAAGTAGAATTAAAATAAGTTTATATAGTTTCTTAAATGATATAAATGAAGTCTTAAGGAGTGGAAGGACAAATTGTAAACGATGATTTAAATTTCCTTTGAAGTTTATTGCTTTTTATTTAATTGCAATGATTTGAAGAGATTAGAATTTATTATAGGTATTTTATATGATTTGTTATTACTAATTAAGTTACTTAATTAAATGGTTATGTTTTGATAGCTTAAGGTCATAGCTAAGATAAGTTAGTAAGAAAGCAAGAATGTTACTTAACGAGTTGTTATTTTTTTTAATATTGACTATAGGAATATCTTTTGTGGGTAATTAAGTCATTCTTTCATGTGGTTGGTTGGATTGTTGAATTGATTGTTACCTTGAGTAATGTGTTGTTTGTGGAGTGAGAGTGAATTTGGTTATTATCCTTCATGATTAGTATTCATTGAATAACTTTGTGCATTTAAAGGTTGAGTTTGATGTTTCCATTTCAGTGTTTCTTCTTCTTGTGTTATTCCGAGTTGAAGAGATTTTATTCGTGGATTCCATGTTGATATTTGTTTGGGAATCCGTAATGTTTTATCTACCCTCATTTGTGAGTTGTTGGGTGGTTGTTTTGTTTTGACCTTCTAGAGGTGGGGAAAGAAAATGTTGCTTTATATTTGATTTTCATGTTGGTTCTTGGGAACGATTATTCTTGTGTTTGATATGATTTGGTGGGTTTTAGCCTTGCACTTGGATGTTGTTCATGGAGACCTAGTGTGAGATGGTGCATGCCTCATTTATGGTATTTTCTTATTTGACTTGATATTTTTGTGCAAGTTGGCTTACCCTAGTTGTGTTTATTAGATTTTGTTGCTAGTAGGGAGAGTGGCTTCCTATAGGGGCCAAAACTCTAAGTGGTGTCCTGGGTAACTTGTGTGGAAGTTGATGTAATCAAGTGATAACCTAATAAATATTTAGGGGGTGGGTAGTAATTCACAGTAAGAAAAGATAATGGATGCCTCTCTCATGGCCCAAGCGTTCGTTTAGGCTTGGGATGAGACAAGAAGGCCTAGAATGGAAAATCAACCACCTTGTCTTCGTGAAAGGTGAGTTGATTCCACATGTGTAAGAATGGGGATTGAGGATCGGTTGAGGTTTCCAGGGTAACCTAGGATGGGGGTCGGTAACCTATGAAGATCTGCATTGGGTAACCCATGTCGAGCCATGTGATGACACTCTACCCTTTAGCAACTGTGTTTATTTGTTTTTTCCCCTTATTGCCTTTGTTCCTCTGGAAGTGGATGTCTTCTTAGTTTATGGTTGCTCTTGTGGTGGAGTCTTGTTTGTCATTGTTTCCTTGACTGTTTTGGTTGAGGGTCTTTTTTGTCAACTCCTAGCACGGGGGGTGGGCCTTCGGGTCCACGTGGTCAGGTGGAACGTTCTATGCACCCCATTAGGTCCCCAACCAGAGGTCAAGTTTTACAGAGTTGAACCAGTTGCGATGACTCCAGAATTGTACCTAAGTTGGAGCCAGTCATGATACTTTGTATTCATCTTTTCAGTTGTATTATTCTATCTTATTGTATTTTTATTGTTCATGTTGGGGAACACTTCTGTATTAATGTAATTCTTGAATGATGTAACTTTTTATTATAATTTTAACGAATGTAATCTTTAGCCTTATTTTATGATCTTTGGTGGATCCTTGTCGTTCATGAAATGTATTTAGATACTTGGTTCTATTATGTATTATTACAGTTTAACTGTATATGATTCTTATTGGTGTTGAATCTATGGAAATATTTATAATTATGTATGGATAGATGTGATGGATGGTTTTATTTATGTATCATCATGGATGTATGCTCATCGACTAATAATTCTATGTAATGGTTATGTGGAATACTCGTAGTTAGTTAATCTTCATTGTGGTATGGGTTTACATTTAGTAATGTAGTCACGTGTACCCTAGAGAACATAGCATATGTTGTATATGTATAAATGCATTTCATGTGTTGTTTGTTAATGTTCAACTTATGTTATGTTTTACTTTCAAAAAAAAAATTGTATTGTAATTATTAGTTTTAGTTGTCCTTTGGGGTTCGCGCGACGGGGCGTTACACCTCATCTCTTCAGAAAGCAAATAACCCACCACATCTTCAGTCTTCAAAATTATAGTACTCCCAATATCCATAACAAGAGAATCCCATGAATCAAGCAAAGAACAAAGCAAAATATGACATTTTTCCTCCTCATCCATTTTGACACCAACTAATGCCAACTGAGCCACCAGCATATTGAATGCTTCCAAGTGGTCTGTGATTCATCCACCCTCTTCCATTCTCAAGGAATAAAACTCCTTCCTCAAGAAAATATTATTCACTAAAGATTTGGCTTGATACATCTCACCAAGTTTCTTCCATAGTTTTTGTGCAAAGGTCTCCTCATGGACATTAATTTAAACAGAGTCTGCCAAGCACAATCTAATTAAACCCTTGGATTTACGATCCATAACATCATATTGAGTAGCCTAAGTAGGATATGTAGGCCTTGAAACATTCTCATCAACAACATCCCATAGATCTCGATCTATCAATAGATCCTCCATCTTCAAATTTCACATTTCAAAATTATTTCCAAAAAAATTATCCACCTCTATTGTCCCTAATGAACTTGTCATCTAAAAATTCCTGCAACAAGATCACAAAGTATCTTCTACACAAGCTCCCACTCAAACCTGGATTAGTCCAAAAAACCCAACAACCCACAACTAAAACCAAACGTGATCATGCTCTCATATCACTTATAAGGAAGCTAAGGTAGCATAACAACTTCCTACACTAATCTTAAGAGGAGAATAATGAAAAACTTTTACAAATCTTTAACAGTTACATAAACTTAAACAAAAATAAACATAGATATCATGCATACCATGACACAAAGATTTACATGGGGAAAACCCTTTCAGGAGAAAAACCCCACACTCCAAAAGCTTCCCAATATATTATTCAATAAATCACAAAGATTACAATATACTTGCAGAGCAAGCTTCTCACAGAAGTATTACTACTTAGAGATCAAGAGACATTACAACTACTTTTAGACTCTCAGAATGCATCATCATCTCTACCACAACCATAATACAACACCCTCATAAAATAGGGTTACATTATAGGGAAAGATAGGCCAATAAAATATCCACCATTAGATCTAAAACCTAATAATTAACGGTCTAGATTTACAATGTATTATTTATCTAATGTATGTTGGCCATTTTAGAAGTTTCTTGAAAAAGTTAACAAAAAATTGTTTACATGCTTGTGATGAGCCTAGCTGGCTCAACCTCAACCTCTGAACTAAAACTATGTTTTTGTGTTTGATTTGATGAAATTCAAGCAATAAATGTAGAAGTGGACTAGGCATAAATGGAGATAAAACTAAAATGTAAACTAGATTTGAGCACAATCAATGTATTAATCATTATTCGGCTGCAACAATGAAATTACAAGCAAAAACCATACCCAAATCTCTCCAGAATAATTAAATAAAGAATTGTTGTATATGCCAGGTAGGAATGGCTAAAATTGATGAAACCCTCTTGTAAATTCAATGAAGCACAAGTAAAAATCCTGAATGAAGCTCTCACAGGAAATGATTCAGTTGGTCTTCCACAGCTTCAAAATTGCACATCACTAAAGAGATTTTGTTCTCCAATGGAAGAAAAATATTGAAACCCTTGTCTTAAATAAGCTAAGAGAAACAAAGGAGCAATTTCAAATAATCATTAATAATGAGGTTGAAGTGCCCCTTTTTGCCTTATATCTCCAAAAAGGCACAAATTGCAAAATGTGACGCCACTTTTGCAATTAAATACATTTATAATGTATTTAAATCATTTCAATAGTTTATTATTTCACTCAACCAAGTTGGCGTACCTTTAAAATGACTTAAGTGATTTTGATTTTCACTTTATAACTATTAAGTCATTATTTTAAAATATTTTAAGGGGCTTTTAATTATTGTAAAGTCAAATCATAACTTTATAATATTAAATGACTTAACCACTAAAATATTCATAACTCCCTCAATTCTCAGTGTTTTGACGTGTCGTCAGAAGTTGGTGAACATTGAACTACAAAATCCTGCATTGAGCCCAACACTAAACTGAAGGGGTGGAAATGCCAATATCCACCATTATCTGCCACTAAGACCCTTTATCCAAAAATATTAGCCTACAAGGGTCCAAGTAATAGGCTAACCCATTGAACTCTAATGTTCACAAAAATGGGAACATTACAGTTCGCCCTCCTTGAAATTGCTTGTCCCCAAGCAATCACGACTACAAAGAAACTCCACTCCTCGGAAGACCCAAAAGAAGAACTATGAAATGTCCCACACATTTCTAGCTGACTCCCATAGCACCAGCATAAACACAAATGCACAAGATATCCCTAGATCCCAAACCTGGAATGAAAGTCTGCCATGTCTAATACTCTCTGACTTCCTCTGTGCAAAACTGATCTCAACTTGACCATGCTGAAAATGGTGAAGTAACCCCATGAGACCCATCCAAACTGCAACACTAACTCTATCACCACCTGGATCCCAATATAATTAGTACACACATCCATTCGTACTCTGAAGATATGAACATTTGAAAGTGTTTATATCACAATTGTCTCCATGCTCTACTAGACTCCCATGGATGTGTTGACGCTGCAAGTAATCCCCCACAAATGACGGACTCAAGTCCCACAAAGGATGGTACAATCCTGGAGCTAATCAACATCGATGTATCATCAAGTCCTCCATGTGTGGATAAAAAAAAAAGTGATGAGCACTCCTCACCATGTAGTTGCAATAGAACACTTCAACCTTGGCCAATGGCTCAATACTAGTAATACTAGAATCAGGTAGCTGATCACTCTGATTTTGAGACACAAAATCAACTACATGGGATGAAGTAACAAAATTGCTTCTAGGAGAGGGAAACAAATCAACATGAGATCCATACTCCCAACCAGATGACACTCTACAAGTCTCCTGTGAAGATGATGGAGTAGCGTCGTGTACCAACACACAACTCTCAGGAGAATCCACCACTGTGACACAAGAGCTATCAATAATCTATCCTGCAGCATCTGTCATGGTATTGACCTCTAGAGAACCTAGTGCAATGAGTGGTTCTCTACTGCTCTCAACCAAAGTATTCATCTCAACTAAGACTACTGCGCCTATATTCATGATAGATGTAACCACATCCTCACTACTACCCGTGGTTATATGATCCTCACCAACTGCCACTGTAAGCTCCTCCAACTGTGATTGTGACTCTCTTTGTTTCTTTGATTGATGGAGTTGGCTGCAACTTTCCTTAACTTCCTACAAATGTTGTTTTGCATTGGCAACCAACATCTTTGCATTTTTAGCTCTTTGTAGCCACCCATCACACAAAACTCGTGTTTGGCTCACATCTTGTAAGGTCTGATATACAAAATCAGATTTGTTGTGACTTGAATCAGCAATACATTCCTTGTTAATGACACCCTCATCTTGCATGCCAATAGTAGGAGAACCTTCCACAATATTTTTTGAACTTTCCATGACTTTCAAATCATCATCTTGCTCAAGCGAAAGGATGTTGTCTTGAACATTAGACTTATTATCACGTCTAATAACAAATTCTTGAGTGCTGAAAGTATCAACATCCTGGGGTTCCACCATATTGTTTTCATGATGTAAGATTTCCTCATCAACCCCCACTTCAGTTTCAACCCAATATCCACCTGTAAGTTGAAGATCATTCTCTGCTGACTTATTACTTTTTAAACCAAACACATCAAAGAGACTTTTAGATACTTCACCAAGTCTCTCATTTTTGCTTTGTGATGAGGTTCGTCTTGTAATGGAATCTTCATATTGCTGCAAGCTACAAGCTAATCTTCATTGTGAAAGCATAAGTTTTTGTTGGATATTATTCATGGTGCTCTACCCACATTTCTTTGATTTGCTTCTTTGCTTGTTGTATTCCATCCGCTGCTCCACATATTGTTCGAAGACTAGATGAGATTTGACCTTATCTGGAAGTGCTCTATACTCCTTATAATCAACCATTACTTCATCAACAAATTTAGAAGCCATAACCCTAAATTTTCTAATTTTTACCTTCAAAAATTTCGTCAAACAGTTGACCAACAACCTCCTTTCAATAGTTAAAAGTTTTCTCCTCTTTGCTTTTGAATTTTAATAATGATTTCATAATATTGCGAATGATCCTCACTTTGATTGCAACTCTAGCTAGAGTACAATGTCTTTAAAAGTACAGAATTGAGAACTGAATGCAACTCAGATCTTGCTATCAAAATTGCAACACTGTTGTGACCAAGATAGCTATAGTACAATATCATATGATAATCATAGAACTTGGTTGAAATGCTGAGTTTCCACTTGATGAAAACGTACCTCCAACTTCCACAAATTTACTAGCAATGAATTGGTAAATGTAATGCAATGTTTCTTTTGTTTTCTTAGTGCATTAATAAGATAAACAAAATACATTGCTCATTTACAACAAGTTGTCAGCTTGTCAATCATATCATAAGTAAACGCCAACACCAGTTATTTTGTATTGTGAATGAAAAACTTCCAACTCTTTACAGTCTATTGTCAATACTGATTTTCAATGCCAAACTGGTTGGTTATGATAGAAAACTAACATGAGACCAATGTAGCTACTATGTTGTTATAAGATTCATGATATTATGAAATGCAAAGCTAACATCACGAATGCCATATTACAACTCAAACGGAGAACTTGGAAATGATTGTTGACTCTTTGAAAGGTGCCCAAATTGACAAAATCTGCCCAGAGATAAAATAGAAGAATGTGGCAGACCTGGGGAAACAAGTTATATCACTGAGAAGAGAACACGTCCCAGCCATGCCCAGATCACTTTCAAAGCCACAAATTCTGACTTTTCAAATATCGAAGGTTGCTCCAGGTGCGATTTCCAAATGAGACAACTTACCTCCTAGAGTCTCATGTCTTCTTTTATTTTTGTCTCTATCTATCATCTAATTCAAGCAGCTCTCGATCATTTGTTGGCATATGACGTCTCCTTCAAGAATGATATCGTATAGCCTCCAATCTATCAAATTTTCCTTTCCTGGATTCTAAGCATGACCCGATAGTCAAATGCTGATTGGATTTGTCTTTTAGTGGCTATCCTTTTTACTAGGCACAATTTCTTTACTCTTATTTCATTGACACCTTGTATCTATTATTTTCTATTAAGTAGATCCCAAGAACAAGGCATTATGCGCTATGAGTACCACGAATTCTCCAAAAATGATATCGAATGAATAAAATTTATCGGCTTCTTCACAAAAACCTCCTTCTTGTTTGTCTTAAGCATACACTCGATATTTCTCCTCCTTGTCTTTTAGCATTGGAAATAAGAGACAGAATGATATCTCTTACCCAAGCAATAGTAATTTCGTCTTTTCTGAAGCTGGCATCTCAAAAGAATTTCTCCCTATCATCCATGATTCCACTATGCTTGCAACTAAAACAAACCCTTGGATTAATTGTGGCATCTCCTGTTACAGTAGCTCAATAAAATATATCGGCTCTCCTGATATACCACAAATTCTTTCCTTGAAGTGACTGGTGACAACTAGAGATATCGATTCATCAAAAATAATATATATATTCAAACTTCATATATATACGGTGGCCTTCATGTAATTGCCACGGCTTAATTATTTCCTTGTCTTATTTGGATACCCAGAAATGCCACGTCTCCTTGTGATTTTGTCACCTTGTGACTGTCATCTACTTTCCCTGATTTGTCTTCATCTAGCAGCTCAAAAAGCAATTTCTCTATGCTAACAGAATATAACCAGTTCTAACCTTATTCCCTCTGCCTTTGTTTGATTTGGTCTTTGTTGAGTGGTTGGATCTTCTCTTAATGTGTGGGAATGAAGCTCTAGCAGCTACCAAATTCCTTTAAACTTTGGTTTTTACCTATTGCGTCTTACTATGTTGAGGATCGACGATTTTCCCTCATAATAATTCAATTCATATATGCGTCAAGCAGAAAATTTTGTCTTATTCTTCAAGATGAATACCTGAAGCTTTCAATGAATCGACCCCCTGAAGATGATTTTTAAATGAAATCTCCCATATTTTTAATCAAACCCTTTGTAATTCTGAAAATCAAAAACCCTGGTTAATCTGTAAATTTTCTTTCCTAACCAACACAGGATGGCAGGACTCAGGCTTTGATACCACTGTGATGAACCCAGCTGGCTCAACCTCAACCTCTGAACTAAAACTATGTTTTTGTGTTTGATTTGATGAAATTCAAGCAATAAATGTAGAAGTGCACCAGGCATAAATGGAGATAAAACTAAAATGTAAACTAGATTTGAGCAACAATCAATGTATTAATCATTATTCGGCTGCAACAATGAAATTACAAGCAACAAACATACCTGAATCTCTCTAGAATAATTAAATAAAGAATTGTTGCATATGCTAGGAAGGAATGGCTAAAACTGATGAAACCCTCTTATAAATTCAATGAAGCACAAGTAAAACTCCTGAATGAAGCTCTCACAGGAAATGATTCAGCTGGTCTTCCACAGCTTCAAAATTGCACATCATTGAAGATATTTCGTTCTCCAATGGAAGGAAAATACTGAAACCCTTGTCTCAGATAAGCCAAGAGAAACAAAGAAGCAATTTCAAATAATCATTAATAATGAGGTTGAATTACCCCTTTTTGCCTTATATCTCCAAAAAGGCACAAATTCCAAAAAGTGATGCCACTTTTGCAATTAAATACATTTAAAATGTATTTAAATCATTTCAATAGTTTATTATTTCACTCAACAAAGTTGGCCTACCTTTAAAATGACTTAAGTGATTTTGATTTTCACTTTATAACTATTAAGTCATTATTTTAAAATATTTTAAGTGGCTTTTAATTATTATAAAGTCAAATCATAACTTTATAATATTAAATGACTTAACCACTAAAATATTCATAACTCCCTCAATTTTGAGTGTTCTGACATGTCGTCAGAAGCTGGTGAACACTGAACTACAAAATCCTGCACTGAGCCCAACACTAAACTGAAGGGGTGGAAATGTCAATATCCACCATTATCTACCACTGAGACCCTTTATCCAAAAATATTAGCCTACAAGGGTCCAAGTAATAGGCTAACCCATTGAACTCTAATGCTCACAAAAATGGGGACATTACAATGCTTCCCACTCCTCCCCCTTGATGCCATTATATATTTCACCTCTCGGTGTAACTAGGAAATATATATATCCTGTCAAGAATATTCGTTAATAATTGCAAGGTTGAGACACAATTTCCCAACAATGTGTTTAAGTGATTAAACTTTGTGATGCAGTCTTGAGTGTTTGAAAAAATATTAGGATCAAGCTTCATTAGATCATTATCAACTTGATACCGCCTAATTCCATTATTATATCAATACAATTTTGCAAGTTTATTCCAAGTCTCCTTAGGTGTTGTGAATTTGTCAACATGAAAGTGAAGATCAAAAGAAACAAATGAACAAATGGTACCAATGGATTTTTATTTTCTATCATTTGAATCCCTCTTTTCCTTAGTATTGGTAGGTTTAGGTTCAAACTCTAATACATGCTTAGTATAATTTTTATACATGAAGTGATCCCGAGTTAATTGTTTCATAGTTGTATGGAGTTAGAAGTGGGATATTTGGTTTACCTATTTTAGATAGAACAACAACATAAATAGTTGAAGATAAGGAACAACCACACAAATACCCTCCAAATGCACTCAATCTATAACCCCCACAAGAAAAATTATTGTGACACTTTATAGATAGTGAGAGAACAATTGCCACTTGTAGAAATTACAAAATTATGAATTGAATTTTGGTGTATTTTACAAATAACACAAATGAAAAATATTGAACCCACACTTTAAGGTATAATAGAAATAGTCAAATTACATTAATGATAAGCACTTGAAAATTTATTCACATCTAAAAAATCAATTGAAAAGGGAGTTTTTATGAGCTCAAATGGAGCCCTAAAATTTCTCAAAATGTAGATGAGGCAACAACACTTGTTAAGCATCTATGGTTTCTAGAAAAAATAGATACCAAAATCCAATTAAAAATTACATAAAATTTTATCCCAAATAATTTTTTTTATGAAAATAAACACTATACAACTAAGAATGAAGCCTCTATAGTTTGAGTAAAAAATCAAAACTACTAATGGGGGGTTTAGTTGGGGGCATGCAGCCACTAAAATTGACATCATTCCATTAGATGAAAAATTATACAATAGATATAATATTCTCACAAAATTCCAAAGTTATAATTAGTTTGGAAAAATCCTCCAAACAGATACTGGAACTACTTGGAGATGGAATATTCATCATAGATTCTAAAATTAGAGTAAAAAAACTAGAAAAATTCTTGTTGTACATCAAAACCACTTACCATTTGTTAGAAATTTCCTTAATGGATTATAAGTGGTTTTCTATTAGATTCACTAGATTTCAATTTCTAGGTGGTAGAGTGGAGGTTGTGGTATGTTTCTCAAGTGTCGTGCAGATGGTAGTATTCAAAGTCCCTTACTAGTGGGGATAAGTTGACTTATGGTTTAAATGCTAGGAAATGTAATGGACAATTATTTATGGATTTTGAAAGGTAGTTAATGAGAATGAACATTGACCAATGGAGTTTGAATACCACCAATCAATGGGCACTATCAAATACCAAGATGTTAATAAGGGTAGGGTACCTTGCATACCTTGCAATGAATACTTACACAAACCTTTAAAATCTTTAAAAGTGATTAAAAAAATACCTTTCATACATCTTCCACCAACATAATGCCTACCAATGACCACATTGTGTAGTATGCTTGCATTAGCAAAGGTAAGGCTATATAAAACACGTACGACCTTGGGCTAATATTTTTGTCTCTAACCAAAGTGATAAAAAATAGATAATTTGATATTCATCCCCAATGTCTTTATGTCTTTCAAACACAATGAAATATCCAATTTAACTCTACAAATGCTAAAGTTGACTTCTCCATTGAAGCTTCAAACTTGAAACCCCCAATACTAAGTGGACAAAAACAAGCTCTAGATCACTTGATGGCTTTGATATCATGTAAGATCCAAAACGAATCTAAACACATGAGCCAAGATCTAGGTGAAAGAATATGAATTTCATAACTTTACAAGCAATATAAAAATGATACAAAATTATAAAAAAAAAAATTTTCAATATTGAAGACATAGAAAAGATGTAACACAAAGGATTGCTCACAAATATATATATTTCTCTTGGATGCACGAGTCAAGGAGATGATATGTCTAAGAGGTCACAAGTTTAACTCTCAACCACTTCTAATTAAGACAAGATGGCCATTGTTTATATATAAGTGGCACCTAAAATTTGTCAACCAAGAATTGATGAGGAAGTGGTGGTACTTGATAACCCCAAATTAGGAGCAACACATGTCATTATTAACTACCTAATTAAATGTTCTAAATATCATGAATAAACTCACTAAATAGGTGAAGTATGGTATTACACCAATAGTGCCTTTTGTGAAATATATAAGGTTTTTAAAATAATAACCTTTGTAATTATTAATTGTTGTAGAGGATAAAAGTGTATACCTTGTGTTTATTACATTTGTTTTATGCCACTTTATGTGGGTGCCATAATTGAATGATCTTAACACTCGATTTGATTCATTTGATGCACTAATTAAACTTAATTTTTAACCTCTTACTCAAATCTATTATATCTATCCCCTTAGAACATGGTTAGTCCATTTCCTTAGGGTTTTTCCTCCCTGGACTACATAACACCCACAGTTTTGTCCCTTGGATTATACCACACCCACAACCTATTCCTCCAAGTTTAAATTTCAAATCTCTCACTTATTTCTAGAATTTGACTATTACCTCATTGCCTTACACGTCAAAGGTATCAAATTGTGTCTAAGACTTATATTTAAGAACATCATCTTAGGTCATTAAGAATAACCAATTGTTAGAACAAAGAATTCTTCAAGATTTCTAGTGGATATCTCAGTCAAACCATTAGCTACTAGCAATTTTGGATCGAATGAAGAATTGATCATGAGGAACAAAAAATATGAAATTTATAAAAAAATGACTAACTCTGGAGGAGTTGGGCACCCTAGCTAGCCAGGGGCGCACAGGATTTTGAAAGATTAGAATGTGTTTTTAGAAGTTGCAACCTCTAAAAGATTTATTTCGGATTTAGTCCAAATTTGCAATGAATTTGTCAATTTGCTTAAAGGACCTGCCAAACGCTAGTGATTGCTGATCAAACGGATGGAGAAGATGAATAAAAAGAAATTAAAGTCATGAAAATGGTTTAAGTTTGGAAAGGTTAGGTGCCCTAGGTAGCCAAGGGTGCCTAGGAATTCAAGCCATCAGATGCAACTTTCAGGGAAAGTCACCTTCAAGAAGATCATCTCAAATTTCATAAAGCTATCCAACAAATCTAGCATCTTGTTCATTGGACCTCCTGAATGGATGAAGTTGCAAATTCAATAGGAAACTCACTCAAAGATCAGAAAACATTTAAAATTGAAGAACATAAAAAATGGATAAGATTGGGATTCATGGGCACCCCAACTAGCCAAGGGCACCCAAGCTTTTAAGCCCCCAAAATCACTTTTTAAGATTCACGTCCCCCAAGAAATATTCCTCAAAATTATTTATGCTATCCAATGGATTTGTTAGCCAATTCACTAGATTCATCAAACATCCTAAAATGAAGATCAAATTGAGGTCAAAAAAACAAGAAGTTGAAAATCTTTAAAAATATTCTAACGTTAAAGAGGAAAGGCACCCAAGGTTCAATGCCTTAGACAATTTTTCAAATTTTATCCTTCATCGTTCAAAAGGTGTCTACATGCGATGTACCTGCTTTCGGATTAACTTCAAAGTTTTGAAGCTTGGAGAATAAAGTGATTTTTCATCCTCAACATCTATTTAAGAAGTATTTTGCATTCATTTCACATATTTTGCAAGTTGGCCTTCAGAGGAAGAAAGATATCATTTTCTGCTTTTCAAGATTTAGAGGCTCAAATGAGGTGCTTTTTCAGTTTTCTTCATGGATTCGAGATTGGCAAGCATAGAGGCATGCTTTTTCATGATCCAATCTTCTAGGGCATCACATTTTAGAAACAGGTGGTCAACATTTTTAGTTTTCATTGATCTAGGTCCACTTGCTTTTTACTCCTCTTGAAGATTGGAAAGTTTTATTTCCCAAAATCTGCTTTTTCAATGCTTTTTCAGGAAGCCCTAAGCTTTTTCATAATCTAATGAACTAGGTCTCTTCAAAACATGATTGTCTATAAAACCCAAACCTCAACTTTTTTTGGCAATCTGCTTTTTGGAAGATTTAGTTTCCCAAAACATCCATGAATGAGTTAGCTTGTTGCCTTTTCCGAGTTTTCTTGCTATTCTTGTCTCACACTTATCTATTCTTTGAGAAAGAGGAAAAATCAAATATAATAGTTGGAACTTTCCTTGCATTTTTTTTTTCATCAGATTGTTAGTTAGTTGTCATGTTTTAGTTTTAGAAATAAAGCTTGCAAGTTGGAAAGTCTTGTTGTAAAAACAAGGAGATTTTAGGGTTCCCTACTCCTTGCTTGTGTATAAATAAGGGCAGCCTTGTCCATTTTCTTGAACCATTATTGTGATAGCAAATTGTTGAGCCTACTTTTTCCTGCAAGTTATTATTTAGTGTTTGGTCACTTAGTGCAAGAGCAAGCTTGCATGCTTTCCTTTTGCTACAAGTTATTGTTTAGTTCATGTGTAATTTGTGTTAAGTGTATTATGGTTTGATCACTAAACTATAAGCCTATTATTGCTACAATCTTGTTGTCCCAAAAGTGTAATCGTCATTATAAATTTGAGAAAGCAAATCTTATGCTTACTTTGCTCTCATCTACTGTCTTAGGTTTTTTTAATGAGTTTCACTTATATGATCTTTATTTCAAATTGCATCTAAAAGTACAATGAGTCTTAAGGTGTGTGTTGGAAGTGAGTTTAGGTGAGTTTTGTGTTGAATCATTCCTTGTTTACTTCTAACTCTCAAGCTCATATTTTACTTGAGTAGCTAGAAGCGTCATTAGAGTAGGCTTAGTTGTAGTTGAAGTTCTAAAAAGATAAAACCTCAGCTATGACGCTAGAGATTTATAACCTTGTGCTCTTAGCTAAGAACAAAAAGAATCTTGGAAAATAGTTTAGTTTACTTTCTTTAAGCAGCATCAACAAAGAGGGAGCTTACTCTCCTAATTTGAAGAGTAGTTTATCTGTGCATAGTTGTTTGTTTGTAATCCACATTCCAGAGATGCAAATTGAAATTCTGATAGTTTTATGGCACCCATCATGGGGCACTAGGCATAAAACTTCAAGAAACCTTATGCTTTATGACACGAGAATGATCATCTTGCATCGCATTGCTCCTATCAAGAGGAACTTGTGATCCAGTCAGAAGAAATGGGTGATAACAACAATAATGCTCGCATAAATCAACGATGTCCACCCCCATTACCTTGGGGTACCAACATTGGACCTTTGGATTTGCAAGAAAATCATGAGTTACCTAAGGGGTCAAGGAAGCACTTTCCTCGGTTTCATGGTGACAGGACTCAACACCCGAATGAACATTTTTCTACCTTCACAATGACTTGTGTCATCTTTCATGTGGCACATGAAGACATTGTAGTGCATCTCTTCATAGAGACTCTTGTGGGAAATGTTGCCGACTGGTTCAATCATCTAGAGTTGGGCATTATTACAAGCTGGGAAACTATGAGTGAGAAATTTTTGGCGCCGTTGAAGACAATTATCTGTTGTTTGTGCAACTTGCAAATTTAAATATGGAGCACAACAAGCCCATGAGGGAATTTTTAGTAAGATTTAATTATTTTGTTACATGACTTTCTTCTACATTTAATCCATCACTGAAGATTCTAATGAGTTGCTTCATAAATGATCTTCCTTCAAAGATAGCCTTCTTCCTCAAGATGGCAAAAGAAATAGAATTGACGGATGCACAAGAACATGCCATCAAGTTGGAGGATAATATGATCACCTCCGACAAGATGAAGAAGGATTCTATCAGGCATCTAGTTCAGATTTTTGTAGATCCATTGCTACATAAGGTAGCCAATGAAATGCTTACACTACCACCACCACAATACCAACCTTAGCAACCATACCAACCAAAGAGAAATAATTTTCAGCCTTTCAATAATTATAGGCCATGGTTGCTAGCACCTCCACTAAAAAAAAAATTGAAGCTACAAAAAATGTTGTATTTTTTTCTTTCCATGAGGTTGATGCACATACCAGTTCTACATGTCCCGAGAATTTAAGAATGAACCAAATTATGGGATATACTGAGGCTGCACCCAGTTCCAATTTTGTCCCTACACCAAGTTTGAATGTTGTCTTACCATAGACAGACAACTTTGATGGTGACTCTGCTATGGGATACTTTAAAAGTGAACCTGTTATTGAAGAAGAAGACCTCTGCCACTACTCTCTTGCAGTAAATCATGGAAGACATTCAATGCCCGTGTTTACACGTGCTCTACACTTAAAAGTGAAAAAAGAAGAAGAAGAGAGGCAAAGAGCTAAAGAATAAATTAAGGAAGTAGTTGCAACTCCCACTTCTAAAAATTCACAAGAGAATGCTAAGGCAATTGCTCAGGACCCATCTTCAAATTTTTTTGACATTGTTAACTCCATGATGAAGACCAAGGCTAACATTTCACAGTTGGAGTATCTTCATGATCATCCTGAGTAGTTCGATAGAATAATACAATATGTAAAGAAAGAGGTATTAATCCAACCTACATTGCTCGAGTCATCTGTTCCAACGAAAGAAAATCCCAAACCTTTCTATATATCTTTGTATATAGGGGGATTCAAATTGAGTAATTGCATCATAGATTCAGGGGCCTCATACAACATCATGTCTCTACAAGTGATGAATACATTAGGACTTTCATGCACTAAGACACAGGACAAGTGTTATTCACTTGAGTCTAAGTTGGTGTTGTTGGTCGAACAATTGGAAGGAGCTCAAGTAAGGTTGGTGGATTTTTCATAGAAAAAGATAATGATGACTATCCTTGTGGCTGACATTCCAACCAGTTATGGGATGTTGTTCAACCAAAGCTTCTGTAGAGATCTTGGTGGTGAGATATAGTTAGATTGGTATCCACGACCATTTCTATAAAGGAGGGAAAAATCAAGATAGAACCTAAGCCCAAATCCTGATTCATAGTAGTGAAATCCCTAGACCCCCTAGCCCAAATTCTATATCAAGAAATAGGTCTTGGTAATTATGTCACACTATTAGAGATAGAAGTAGAAGACCAAAACATTGTTTGTCCTAAAAATAAATTGATAGAGGATACAAAGTTATGGACAATGTAGTTTGATGGGGGTTATTCAACTACAAGTTCAAGAGTAGGGGAATTGATCATCTCCCCTAAAGAACAGTTTCGCCCATTTGCATATTGCCTACGATTGGAATTCACTAAAGTTGAAAAAGAGACACTTTTGTTAGGCCTCAAAAATGTTGAAGACATGGGAATCAAATTCCTACGTGTTAAAGGGGATGTAGAGATGATTGATGAGCCAATCAAAGGGTATTTCTAGGTTAGAAAGGATCACCTTTGACATTATAGAAACTGAGTTTGGAATTCAATCGACTGGTTTGAAGTGTTCGACATCAGAGACATATTGAGGATGGACAACATCAAAACTAATGCCTCAGTGGTATTTGTTTCCCTCTTTGCGCCATATTCTGACTTTTGTTAGGGTGCATTTTCTTGGGCACATGAAGATATGAGAATCTTCATCTCAAAAGATTTGTCTCTTGCAATACCCATCAGAAGAGAAGTGAATCCTTTCAGGCATAAACAATATCGTTGTAATCTATTCTCGTTGACATACACTAGGCAATATCTAAAGCACTTCATTCCTTCGGGGATGGAGTAAATTTTCTGTCTATTTTTGTAATGTGTTTCCCCTTTCCATAATGTGTTTGTTATATCATGATGTTTTTCCCCTTTCTAGGAATTTTTTTGTGTTCTAGGTGATTAGACGGTTTTTTTTTAGGTGATTTTAGGGGAAGTTCCAACTTATAGGTGATTTTAGGAAGTCCTGTCCTAGGTGATTTAGGGAAAATATCTTGTAATAGGTGATTAGGGAATGTTCCTTACTCTAAGGCTCAACTAATAAGGCACTAGTCTAAGCTTAAAAGTCCAGAGATTCCTAGTTCTCCTATGTTGTAAGTATCCACGATGGTCCCTAGACAGAGCCAACTACTATACCCTAAAATTTTTGCTCCATTAAGGCATTTTTGTAAAAATGGTAAAAATCTTGTAAGAATTATCAAAAACATTGAAAAATAGAAATTTGCATGCCACATGTTGGTTAAAAATTAAAAAAATTCAAAATTTGACGATTTGGGTCTCTTCAAAGTGACCTTATCTACAAAACCCAAATCTCAATTTTTTAGCCCTACTTTTTAGGAAATTTTCTAAAAATAAAAAGTTTTTAAAAATAAACTTTTTCTAGGTTTTTCTAGGTTTCCTTTTAGATGGATGCTAGAAATTTTTTCTAAAAAATAGAAATTTTCTATTATTTTCTAAAAATAGAATTTCTGCTTCTAGGGCTCAAATTGATTTTGATTGGTTTAAAATACTTCCTGATCTGGTTGGTCCAATCATAATTGTCAAAAGATCAATTTTCCTCTAGTGGGTCTATTCTACTTTTTTAGAAGCTAAAACAGGAGCTCCAAGGTCATCAATGGAGGATGGTCAATTGCTAGGTGTTAGATTCAAGGTCTTAAACACTGCACAAATTGAGAAATGATGAAAGATGCTCAAGGAATGAGGAACGAAGGAGGGGAATTTGAAATCTTGAAAATGGTAAAAATTTGTCTAACATTAGAGATGTTAGGTTCCCTTGTCCAGTTAAGGTGCCTAACTGACTTTTCCTTAGTCATTCTTCAATCTCCGACATGAGGTGAATGCAACAACGATGAGCGTGAAGTGGTGAACATGGAAAGCAAAGAGAAGTTGAAAAATGAATTAAAAACTAAATTTGATCCATCAACAAGTGCACGAGAGATGTTGAATGGCCAAAATTTTGGATCAAACAAAGAGGTTTTATAAGAGAAGCAAAGTACAAATCATAAAAATCATCAAAAATAATGTAACTATGGGATCCTTGGGCACCCTAGCTAGCCAGGGACGCCTAGGTTTTTGAGAGATCTAATTCAATTTTTAGGGTTTGTCAGACTAGTCATCTGCTTCAAAATTCTTCAAGCTTTCTAGTGGATATCTCAACTAGACCATCAGATGTTGGCAATTTTGGATCGAACAAAGAACTGATCATGAGGAACAAAAAAGATGAAATTTGAAGGATGCAATTTACAGAGAAATGACTAACTCTAGAGGAGTTGGGTGCCCTAGCTAGCCAAGGGCCCCCAAGATTTTGAAGGCTCAAATTTTTTTTAGAAGTTGCAGCCTTCAGAAGATTTATCCTGGATTCAGTCCAACTTTGCAATGAATTCGTCAGTTTTCTCAAAGGCCTTGTCAAATGCTAGCAGTTGTTGATCAAACAGACATAAAAGATGAAACAAAAATGAAAGTCTAAAAATGGTTAATTTTGGCAAGGTTGGGTGCCCCAAGTAGCTACGGGTGCCTAGGAATTTAGGCCATTAGATGTAGCTTTTAGGGCAAGTCACCTCCAAGAAGATCTCAAATTTTGTCAAGTTATCCAACAAATCCAACATCTGGTTCATCATACCTCTTGAATGGCTAGAATTGAAAAATCAACAAGAAATTCGCCCGAAGATAGTAAAACATTTAAAATTGAAAAACATAAAAAATGGCTAAGTCTAGGATTCATGGGCGCCCCAGCTAACCAGGGGCACCCAAGCTTTTGAGCCCCCAAAATCACTTATCAAGATTCACATCCCTTGGGAGATTTTTCTTAGAATTCTTTAGGCTATCCAATAGATTTTTCAGCCAGTTCGCAGGATTCATCAAACATCTAGAAACGAAGATCAAACTAAGGTCAGAAAAATAAGAAAAGTTGAAAATCTGTAAAAATATTCTAATGTTGAAGAGGAAAGGCACCCAAGGTTCAATGCCTTAGACAATTTTTCAAGTTTTATCCTTCATTGTTCAAAAGGTGTCTACATTCAATGTACCTACTTCTAGATCAACTTCAAGGTTTTAAAGCTTGGAGAATAAAGTGTTTTTTCATCCTCAACATCTATTTAAGAAGTCTTTTGCATTCATTTCATATATTTTGCAGGTTGGCCTTCAGAGGAAGAAAGATATCATTTTCTGCTTTTCAAGATTTAGATGCTCAAGCATGGTAATTTTTTAGTTTTCTTCATGGATTTGGGATTGGAAAGTGTAGAGCCACACTTTTTCATGATCCAATCTTCTAGGCAATCACATTTCAGAAACAAGTGGTCAAATTTTCAATCTGGGTCCACTCGCTTTTTACTCCTCTTGAAGATTGGAATTTTTTTATATTTCCCAAAATATTCTTTTTTCAATGCTTTTTCAGGAAGCCCTTAGCTTTTTTAGAATCTAATGAATTGGGTCTCTTCATAACGTGATTGTCTACAAAACCTAGACCTCAACTTTTTTCGACAATCTACTTTTTGCTGGATTTAGTTTCCCAAAATATCCATGAATGAGTTATCTTTTTAGGACAACATAGATTTCCAAAGATAGAATTAAAGCAATTGTTAACTCGATGACTTTTTTGAGTTTTCTTGCTATTCTTGTCTCATGCTTATCTATTCTTTGAGAAAGAGGAAAAATCAAATGTAATAGTTGGACCTTTCCTTGCTTTTTTGTTTTAGTAGGTTGTTAGTTAGTTGTCATGTTTTAGTTTTAGAAATAAAGCTTGCAAGTGGGAAAGTCTTGTTGTAAAAGCAAGGAGATTTTAGGGTTCCCTACTCCTCACTTGTGTATAAATAAGGGCGGCCTTTCCCATTTTTCTTGAACCATTATTGTGATAGAAAATTGTTGAGCCTAATTTTGCCTGCAAGTTGTTATTTAGTGTCTGTGCACTTGGTGTAAGAGCAAGCTTCCATTCCTGCCTTTTGTTGCAAGTCATTGTTCAGTTCATGCGTAATTTTTGTTAAGTGTATTCTAGTTTGATCACTAAACTATAAGCCTATTATTGCTACAATCTTGCTATCCCAGAAGTGTAATTGCCATCATAAATTTGAGAAAGCAAATATTATGCTTACTTTGCTCTAATATACTATCTTAGGTTTTGTTTTATGTGTTTCACTTAAATGATCTGAAATATTTCGAACCAATTTTTTTCAATTTTTTGAATGCAATTACAAACAACATGCACCTGTTAAGGTTAGCTTGAAAACCCAAACAATGTGGAATTAACCCTAACCAAGAATGTACACTAGGATCCTGAGTTGGGCAAGGTGTGAGCATATGGTCAGAGGATCTTTATGCATTGCTGAACTGAGTAACTCTAACCAAGAATGTGTCCAAGGTGGACGAACATATGGTCAGAGGATCCCTGCCAACTACAAATGCTGAAAGTAAACTCGACGCCAAGAATGTGCTTTCCAACCCAAAGTGGGAGTGGAGCTACCATATGGCAGAGATTCTAAGAACTACAATGCAATTCAAAACATAAGATAGGCAGCAAGCCAGCCTCTTCCACTTATTCAGTGGGTATTACAAAAGCATGAAGAGATATATTAAGAAATGTTGACAATACTACTGTTCAACTTACAAAGTAATAGAAAGTGCCTGCAAAGAACAAGGATTAGAAGCTCTCCAATGCTGCAATAGTGAATATGACCTCCACAAGGCTTAATATGACTTCCTAACACCAACCCTTCACCAAAATGCAATTTACCCAAATCTGATATGATAGAAAAACAGCTTGAAATGCAAAACCAACACCCTAATAACTCACTAAAATGTACATTTCTCACTCAAAACTCACTCTATTGATGCAAAATCAAATGCAAGACACCCTAAAGAAGATGGCGACCAAGTTGGGACACCAAAACCTCACCAATAATCCCTTAACTTTTTTTGCACAAATCCCAATAAGGCACAAAATGGTAGGACCCTCTAAGAAGGGTGATTTCTCTTTATAAAATTCAATCCTTTATCAAAAAGTCTACAACTTGCCAAGAGGGGTCGCCCCTATCAAGGAATCACAATGGTTCAATACCCAGAATGAGAATAATTTTATTTTCTGATATATGAGCAAAAACAACTTTTAGCTACACTGAAACAACAACTCCAGAATTTGATATAAAATGCAAGAAACTGAACTACAAAGCAAACAAATGCTACAAAGAAAACCTCACTACAAAAATCCACTCATTAACAAGCTAACATCTCCACTAGTTGCTATCTTTCAAGCAAGAAGTCGAGTCAAGGCTAGGAGGCATACATTCCTTGAAGCAATTCCAGCACCATTTCAACAACATAACATTACTGAAGTCATAAGATGTTCAACTGAAGAGAAAAGGCCTCTTTTTATAAGCTTGAGAGGAGTCTTCTAGAAGTATCAAGAAGGCGCCCTAATTTTCAAATTTGAATTTGTTCATAATTCCCTCCTTAGATGGCGTCCCTTTTCTCAAAGCTATATTTTGACTTTATTTTGAAATCAATTCTCCAAACAAGGTTGGCGTCTCTTTTCCAAGAAATATTTTAGACCTTTGAAAAATATTAAATTACCTCAATGGGGCATCCACCCATGAAGACCAACTTCTTAGAACAACTTGAAGTGATGAAGCTAGGCCAAGGGGTCAACATTAAAATATAACATTATTTAAATTAATTGAACTTATCTCTCCAAAATGCATCCCAAGGCCAAAAATGATCAAACCAACTGAACTGGCTAAAGAAGAGAGCCAACTGCACTGAAAACCACAGGACCACTGCCAGAAATATAATTTACTAAAAATAGTAAATTCCAGAAGATGATCAGATTGCACGGCAAGTCATATCACTGTGAAGCTCTCTAAAATCCCAAAAAGAATCTGCGAGTCAATCTCAAAATTTCGAGCAACAACAACCTCTAAAACAAGAAACCCTAATTTTACCCTTCGAGTAGCCTACGGGTCTCTAGAATAGGCCAACGGTCAACTAAATTCCTCACGCTTGAGAATGGGACATTACTATCCGCCCTCCCCAAGATTGCTTACCCTCAAGAAATCACAAGTCTGGATGCTACAAAATCTCCTCATTCTCCCAAGTTGCATCCTCCAAAGGAAAGTTCTTCCACTTCACCAAGTATTCTCTGATTGTTCTTCTTCTCAAAGATTGCTCTATGAAATCAATAATCTCCTCTAGAATCAAAATCAACTTCCCTTCTTTGGCCAAAGGTGGTAACTGTGAAGAAGCAACAACATTATGTCCAAGTGCCTTCTTGAGGTGAGATACATGGAAGACATTGTGTACTCTGATATTCGATGGTAGCTCCAGTTCATAAGCTACTGCTCCAACCTTTCTGATAACTTTGAATGGCCCATAGAAGCGAGGTTTGAGCTTCTCAATTCCACTCTTCTTGAGACTAGACTGTTTGTAAGGCTAAAGTCGAAGATAAACCATATCTCCAACCTCAAAAGAGTGCTCAACACGCCGCTGATCAACATACATCTTCTGCTGATTCTGTGCTATCTGAAGGTTGTTCTTCAAGGACTTCAAGATATCTTGGCTATGCTGTAACAAATACTTGGCTTGAGGGGCTTTGCTATCACCAAACACCAAATCAGCAAAGCTAGGAGCCTCATAACCATAGAGAGCCATGAATGGAGACATCCTTATTGACATGTGAAAGGATAAATTGTAGAAATACTCTCCTAGGTGAAGCCATTTCACCTATGCCCTTTGCTGCTCCGAAACATAGTTTCTAAGATAGCCTTCCAACCATTTGTTCACTATCTCTATTTGACCATCCATTTGAGGGTGATAACTAGTGCTTGGAGTAAGCATCGTACCACTCATCCTGAAGACTTCTTGCCAAAAAGTGCTTAGGAACTTGTTGTCCCTATCACTCACAATGTTTTTCGGCAACCCATGCAATCTAAATACCTCATGGAAAAATAAATCTACAACTTGAGTTGCTGAAAAAGAGCTAGTGATGGCAAGGAAGTGAGCAAACTTTGTTAATCTGTCCACTACAACATAGATACAATGTTTGCTTTGGACCTTTGGCAACCCAGTGATGAAATCCATTGATATACTTTCCCATTTTTGGTTGGGAATGGGAAGAGGTTGCAGCAGACCAGCTAGTAGAGAATGCTCATTTTTGTTCAGCTGACAAGTGGGACACTCCTGGATGTAGAATTTAACTTCCCCTTTCAGCCCCTTCCAAGAAAACCTCTCCCAAATCTGCCTATATGTCTTGAAAAAGCCCTGATGACCAACAAGTGGAATGTCATGAAATGTCATCAAAATCTTCTTTTTGAGCGTAGAATCAGCCACCAAAAAGATCATTTCCTTGTAGTGTATCAAACCATCAACCATTTTGTACCTTTCATCATGAAAAGTACCTTCAATGACGCTGGTTGCAAACTGATTTTTGGCATAATCAACAAGCAACACCTCCTTCCAATTAGAAGTAAGCTCACACAATGAGCTCAAATGAGGTCTCCTAGATAGAGCATCCGCCATAATGTTGTTTTTCCCCTTAACATATTCAATGTCAAAATCATAAGATTGAAGCTTACTCACCCACTTTTGTTGTCTTTCATTCAAATCTTTCTGATGCATGGAGTGCTTGAGACTATTGTGATCAGTCTTGACCACAAACTTGCTCCCCACCAAATATTGTCTGAACTTAGCTAATGCATGCATGATTGCAAGCATTTCCTTGTCATAGATGGAGTAGGTCCTTTCAACATCTCTCAACTTTCTACTTTCAAACCCAATGGGATGCTTGTCTTGCATCAAAACAGCCCCAACACCTTCTTCAGATGCATCACACTGTAGCTCGAAGGGCTTGGAAAAATCTGGTATGGCCAAAACCGGACAAGAGCTCACGATCTTCTTGAACTTATCAAAAGTAATTTGAGCTTTTTTTGACCAACAGAAAGCCCCCTTTTTCGTGAGATCAGTAAGAGGAGCAACATTTTGTGAGTAGCCTTTCACAAATCTTCTGTAAAAACCACAAAGACCCAAGAAACCCTTCAAATGAGTCAAGTTCTCTGGAGGTGGCCAATCAACTATCACCTTGATCTTTTCAGGGTCAACCTTCACTCCATCAACACTGATTATGTGACCAAGGTAGAGTAGCTCCTTCATTCCAAATTCACATTTGGATTCTTTGGCAAACAAACTTTCTGATTCGAGGATGCTAAGCACTTCCTCCAAGTGCTTGAGATGTTCTTCCCATGTCTTGTTGAAGATAAGGATATCATAAAAAAAGATCAATAAAAACTTCCTTAACTGCTTCTGAAAGACTTTGTTCATACAAGACTGGAAGGTAGCATGAGTATTAGTCAACCCAAATGGCATGACTAAAAACTTGAAGTGACCATAGTGACATCTAAATGCTGTCTTCTCAACATCATACCCTCTCATCTGAATCTAGTAGTAGCCCGACCTCAAATAAATCTTTGAAAAGAACTTGGCTCCATGTAGCTCATCAATGAGCTCATCTATCCTCAGAATGGGGTATCAATTTTTTATTGTACTTTGATTCAAATCACGATAATCCACACACATGTGGATGGTACCATCCTTCTTCTTCACAAGAACAACTACTGAAGCGAAGGGACTCTTGCTTGGATGAATGAAGCCCATCTCTAAGAGTTCCTTTATATTTTTCTCAATCTCATCCTTCTACTTCTTAGGGTACTGATATGGTGTTGTGATGACTGGCTTAGCCCCTTCCTTGAGCTCTATGACATGCTCTGAACCCCGTTCAGGAGGTGGCCCAGGAGGTAAATCAGTAAACACCTTGCTCTTCTTGGTGAGTATAGACTGAATATTAGGAGGGTAGTCCCTCTTTGTTTCAACTGGACTAGCCAAAAGAATCATACATGCCGCAGCCCACTCAACTTGATCATGCCGATCAGCCTTTCCATTCTCTTGAATGACACAATCCAAGGACCACCATTAGACATTCCTCTTAACACCACCTTCTTTCCATCGCATTGAAACTTGAGCTCCATGGTTTGCAGATTTAGAGAGATCTCTCCAAGCAAACGCAACCATTGAATGCCTAGGATGACATCCGTATCCCCAATGTTGACTACATAGAAGTCATCCTTGACTTCATAGTTTCCCAATTGCATATACATGTTTGAAATATTCTTGGTGCAAGAGATGTGAAACCCATCAACAACCATAACCTTGAAGCCTTCAAATTCTTCCATTTGAAGCCCCTTCTTTTCCACCACAACTTCATCAATGAAGTTATGCATTGCTCCAATGTCAATCAAAGCAACTATTCGCTGCCCCTTAATCATCCCTCGAACTTTGAAGGATTCATTTTTGTGAAAGCTCGAAAGTTGAGCCAAAGTACCCCCACTTCCTTTTTCATCTTCGGACTCTTCTAGAGCTCTTTCCACTTCACTGTCATCAAAATCAGACTGCTAGACTGAAAAATTAGAATTACTTTCTTCAGCTGAATAATATTCAATTTGATGAATTTTGACTCCTTTTGGGAAAATATGATCTTGAGACCATTTTTCTCTACATTTGAAACATAACCCCTTTCTTCTAAGTTTGTTAAGTGTCTCAGGATCCAACCTCGTGACATGAGTTTTATGTTGTTTGATCTCCTTATGGTGGGGTCTTTTTCCTCTATCCTTTTTGTGGAATGAAGGTTTGGATTGAAATTTTGCTTTAGGAGCAACCCACTCCATATTCCTTGCTTTCTTCATTGCCTCCTGTAAAGAGGGTGGATCAAAAGCTTTAATCCAACCCTTGAATGGTTCCATAAGCCCTTCACTAAATAGGATCACCAACCGCCTCTCAGTGATTCTCGTGACCATTATTGATAGTCTTTGAAACTTAGCTATGTAGGCATCAACTGTGCCATATTGTCTAAGTTGTGCCAAATCCCTGAAATGTACTTTTGGAACCTTTTTCTCAAATCTCTCTATGAGTCTATTGGTGAACTCATCATAAGTAGTGATAGACCGATGACCCAAGGTGACTAGGCCATGGTACCACCATTCGTGTGCTACCCCATCAAAGTGAAGCGTAGCAAACTTGATTTCCTCCTCTTCTGCCATAGGTCTAAGGGATAGATAGTTGTCTAACTTCTGTATCCAAGCTCGAGCTGAGCTACTATCACTCCCATCGAAATGTGGAAGCATAACCTTGTTGATGGCTTGGTGTAAGTCCCTCTATACTACTATTCCCTTATGATCATGATGTCTTCCTTGCCCTTTATTCTTCCTCTTATGATCCACAAAGTCGTTGTAAGACATGTCTTGCTTGATTTCATTAGGAAGGGAATCATACTCAGCACGGTTGAGTCTCAACTATTCCACAAATGATGCATTTTCTTCAAGATCAAGTTGAGGGTTCACTGGTGCCAAGAAAGTGGGTTTAAATGGTCTAGAAGAGATGTAGGTGTTACTTGAAGTATGCTAGCTAACATGTCCACTATGCTGACTGGAAGCACTATGTTCACCCGTATGCCCTGGGTTGTTCTGTGGAACTGGGTTTTGACCCATTTTCCCCATCATGAAAGACATCATATCCAACATGGCGTCCATCTTCCTCTCAAACCATTTTCCTGGACTTGGCGTTCTTTCTCTACCTTTTCCACTGTCATCTCTGTTGCTAGTAAACCTCTCATTACCACCTGATGACCTCTCAACATCTCCCATTACTATTCCCTGAGAAGAATCCCAATGTGCTCTTAATACCTTTGATGCTGTCTGACCTTCTGGAACCTGATATGGCTGCCATTGACTTGCAACTTTCTTGTCTTCCCTTGCTAAGTATCTTTTTTCTCTGTCACTCATAGAAATTCTTTTTCACAGGATGGCAGGATGTGTGGCTCTGATACCACTGAAATATTTTGAACCAAATTTTTTTAATTTTTTGAATGCAATTACAAACAACATGCACCTATTAAGGTTAGCTTGAAAACCCAAACGATACAGAATTAACCCTAACCAAGAATGTACACCAGGATCCTGAGTTGGGCAAGGTGTGAGCATATGGTCAGAGGATCTTTATGCATTGTTGAACTGAGTAACTCTAACCAAGAATGTGTCCAGGGTGGACAAACATATGGTTAGAGGATCCCTACCAACTACAAATGCTGAAAGTAAACTCGACGCCAAGAATGTGCTTTCCAACTCAGAGTGGGAGTGGAGCTACCATATGGCGGAGATTCTAAGAACTACAATGCAATTCAAAACGTAAGATAGGAAGCAAGCTAGCCTCTTCCACTTATTTAGTGGGTATTACAAAAGCATGAAGAGATATATTAAGAAATGTTGACAGTACTACTGTTCAGCCTACAAAGTAATAGAAAGTGCCTGTAAAGAACGAGGATTAGAAGCTCTCCAATGCTGCAATAGTGAATATGACCTCCACAAGGCTTAATATGACTTCCTAACACCAACCCTTCACCAAAATGCAATTTACTCAAATATGATATGACATACCAACAGCTTGAAATGCAAAACCAACACCCTAATAACTCACTAAAATGCACATTTCTCACTCAAAACTCACTCTATTGATGCGAAATCAAATGCAAGACACCCTAAAGAAGATGGCGACCAAGTTGGGACACCAAAACCTCACCAATAATCCCTTAACTTTTTTTGCACGAATCCCAAGAAGGCACAAAATGGTAGGACCCTCTAAGAAGGGGGATTTCTCTTTATAAAATTCAATCCTTTATGAAAAATTTTGTAACTTGCCAAGAGGGGTCCCCCCTATCAAGGAATCACAATGGTTCAATACCCAGAATGAGAATAATTTTATTTTCTAATATATGAGCAAAAACAACTTTCAGCTACACTGAAACATCAACTCCAAAATTTGATACAAAATGCAAGAAATTGAACTACAAAGCAAAAAAATGCTACAAAGCAAACCTCACTACAAAAATCCACTCATTAACAAGCTAACATCTCCACTAGTTGCTATCTTTCAAGCAAGAAGTTGAGCCAAGGCTAGGAGGCATACATTCCTCGAAGCAATTCTAGCACCATTTCAGCAACATAACATTACTGAAGTCATAAGATGTTCAACTGGAGAGCAAAGGCCTCTTTTTATAAGCTTGAGAGGAGTCTTCTAGAAGCATCAAGAAGGCACCCTAATTTTCAAATTTGAATTTGTTCATAATTCCCTCCTTGGATGGCGTCCCTTTTCTCAAAGCTATATTTTGACTTTATTTTGAAATCAATTCTCTAAACAAGGTTGGCGTCTCTTTTCCAAGAAAGATTTTAGACCTTTGAAAAATATTAAATTACCTCAATGGGGCATCCACCCATGAAGACCACCTTTTTAGAACAACTTGAAGTGATGAAGCTAGGCCAAGGGGTCAACATTAAAATATAACATTATTTAAATTAATTGAACTTATCTCTCCAAAATGCATCCCAAGGCCAAAAATGATCAAACCAACTAAACTGGCTGAAGAAGAGAGCCAACTGCACTGAAAACCACAGGACCACTGCCAGAAATAGAATTTACTAAAAATAGTAATTTCCAGAAGATGCTTGGATTGCACGGCAAGTCATATCACTGCGAAGCTCTCTGAAAACCAGAAAGAATCCGTGAGTCAATCTCCAAATTTTGAGCAACAACAACCTCCAAAACAGGAAACCCTAATTTTACCCTCCGAGTAGCCTATGGGTCTCTGGAATAGGCCAATGGACAACTGAATTCCTCACGCTTGAGAAGGGGACATTACATGATCTTTATTTCAGCTTGCATCTAAAAGTACAATGAGTCTTAAGGTGTGTGTTGGAAGTAAGTTTATGTGAGTTTTGTGTTGAATCATTCCTTGTTTACTTCTAACTCTCAAGCTCCGAGTTTACTTGAGTAGCTAGAAGCGTCATTAGAGTAGGATTAGTTGTAGTTGAAGTTCTAAAAAGAGAAAATATCAGCTAAGACACTAGAGTTTTATAACCTTGTGCTCTTGGCTGAGAACAAAAAGATAGGAAAATAGTTTAGTTTACTTTCTTTAAGCAACATTAGTGAAGAGAGAGCTTCCCCTCCTAATTTGAATAGTAGTTTATCTGTGCATAGCTGTCCATTTCTAATCCACATTCCAGAGGTGCGAATTGAAACACCAACATAAATATCAATGATCGAATTTCAAGATGGTAGATCTACGTTATAACAAAGTATTTAATGAGAACATCATAGATGTAGCCTAGTATTTAACAATATTAATATTATAAAATCTTAGTCACAACCTTGTGATCTCTCTTTTTAGTACTAGATCTTAATTTTTTATCTTCTCTCATAACTTATATGTTGGTCACACAAGGCAAAGTTGACATCATAATGAAATCCAAATAAGCTCCTTATCCCTTCTAAACTATTTCATTTCTTTATTCTTAGTCTTTTATTTCAATCTCAACTCTATTAGATCTGACTTCCATTTAATCAAGGTTAGACCTAGATCTCATTAATGTAGGAAAATCCTACATGAATACATATGAAAATAAATGTTACAACTACTCATTGAGATTATTTTGAGTAGATTAAAACTTATTTTATGAGTGTCATTAGGTTATTTTGAGTAGATTAAAAAATATAAAGATAAAATAAAAATAATAATAATTGATTTTTCCATGAAGGCCTCCTAGATAACATAAATATACAAGTAGATTGTACTTGAGTTAATTTCACATTACTAAGAATTGTGAAATAAATGAGACTTATAAAGTATACCATATATTCAACACTTTGTTAATACACTACAATTCTTTCAATTAATCCCACATTAATAAGAATTGTGAGATAAATGTGACCTGTAAAATATAACATACATTTAACACTTTATTAATGACAAATGCTTAAAGTGTGTTTATACCACCTCTCGAAGGTTTAATAACTTAATAAACATAAGAAACTTAAAAAAGTAAACACTACAAATAAACATTAAAAAAAACACTCAAATACACTATAAAAATTACATAACACACACTAGATTAATCTCAAATTCCTGAACCAAAAGAAGGGTAAACACAATGGTTTCCTGAAGATTCGGGAAGAATAAACATCCCCATATATTTTTGCACTCCAAAGATAGTGTACGGAGACCACCTCTGATTTAATACTAAAAATTAAAGAAAATCCATTCTGCTAAATCTACTAGAACTATCTCATATTATTAGCCATTTACAGTAAAAAAAAAAAAATCCCTCGGAGTCACTTGACTAGCATATAACTTTTTACTTGTCAATACAGGTTAATTTCGATGATTGGCTCCCAATTTAGTGTGAGGCACAACAGCCATATAGAAAGGGCCATCTCGAGAACTGCATAGCAATGGAAATGCAAATGTTATCTTGGATAAGTCTGCATCAGCTCTTGCTCTAGCCTGCAAATCCATAAGCGAGTATGGTAGCTGAGAAAAAACTAGCTTCCTCACCCATATAAACAGAAGGATCCGTTTTCAAGTTGGTGGCACTGAAATGCTTGTAACCAAATGTTATGTTACTCTTCAGGTGGTGTGATGGGTGGAGTGCACACGAGCACTGTCATGAGAATACCTCCTGCTCCTCTGATTGTGTCTGTTCATCGGTGTAACATAAACAGTATCAATATTAAGACCTATAAGAGTAGGAAAATAATAAGTGTCAGAGGAAGAGGAAGAGGAAGAGGAAGAGGAAGAAGCAGAGGCAGATTATCGTGTGTGAGAGCAAGCTCTAAGAGGGAGGAATCTCCATATCAAGTGCTGGGAGTAGCACCCTATGCAACTCCGCAAGAAATCAAACAAGCTTACAGGAAATTAGCTCTTAAGTACCATCCTGATGTCAATAAACAGGTATCCTTATTTCATAATTTTGCCTGATTTCATTAAAGAATTGCCTAAAGTTGCGCAAGTTTCATGTAAAAAAATATTGTACGGGACGGTACCATGCACCCCGAGCTTTACGGAATGCATTCCAAGCTCTCTGGATTGAATCTGCACCTTCCACGTTAGGAAATTTGCGCAACTTGAGATTACTCATTGTTTATCTCATAGAATGCATTGCAATCAATTTTTTTTTTTTATTAGCACCCACTTGCTCAGTTTGAGGATCTTTTAGCCTTAACCACAGGACAGAAATTATAGTTCTTAACTAAAAAATGGTGTACCCACTGTTAACCTTTTACCCAATTTGACATTAAACGTTTTGACCAGAGAAGGTTCCATTTCCCAGCTAAAAGAATGATGTATCTACTTGTTTACTGGTGCATCCGATTTGACATTGGATGTTTTAACCAATTAGGGATCATTTTACAGTTAAATTGGAATGGTCTTGATTTGTTTCTCCTTTTGTTTTCACTTTTTTCATAAAGTTATTATCAAATACACGCAGTTTCCCATACCCAGTTGAATCAAATGAGTAAGCAGAATCGGATTTGAGCTATTCAGTTTGAGATGCTGTTGGTAAATTCTGTTAACACTCAAGTCAAATGAGTATACAGCAAAAGGGTCATGGTATTTTACTTTGTCTATAGAGTTGTGGTTGAGTGATTGAGAACATCGCATGCGAAAAACCCGGGTTCAGGCAGCTGTGGTTGCAGAGCTTCTAATATTTGTAGTATTCTACAGTTCGGTAGTTTGGCTGATCCATGGCATTTAAATAGTGTTGACAAGGTTTCCTTCCCATTAAAGAAAAATTCGCAACTTTAAAAAAGGTGTTGCCTCTCTTTTAAAGCACCATTTGATATATTTTAAAATGATTCAAATATGGTCCTGAACTAATTTATACTATCTCGACCTATGACAAATGGTTACAACTCTTAACTTAAAAATACCCTTGACAGTAATCCTTATGTTATATCTTTGGTTCTACCTTACAAAGAATTTAAGTTTCAATTTCTGTCCTGAGAGATGACAATGTAGAAGTTCTTAGCCTGAGAGAAGGTATGGAGGGAGAGGGAGATGAAGATGCTTTTACCCAGTATTGCTTACAAGTCTCGAGTATCAAGAAAGATAACAGCAAAAATGTCTCCCATATTGCAGCAATGTAATAACGATAGAAAGTGTAAGAACGTATGAACCTTGGGATGTCCTTGTTAGCCATCAGTTAATTCACTATCAACCAAGACATCTGGTGCATAACAGCACTATTGTAACATTGTTGCTTCACTGACTAATTGTGCAGTCATTGTAGTTCATACTGTTCCTAGTAGAAGCATCTATTCACCAAATTAATGAGGTAAAGAAGTAAAGTGCATCGTCTTTGACTAGCTGAACAAGCTTTGGTTTCATTTCATGCATATATGCATGTAGTCATATAACATGATTCCCTGAAGCTCCTATGAAGTCACAAGATTTCGATTTCAATGTACAATTGCAGTTTAAATGTAATGCCTTTAATATGATTTGTGAAACACGACCTTGAAAATAAGCAGAGATAATATATATATTCTGTAGTTCATGCAGTAATCCTTCCTGGTACTGCTATATCAGATAATGTTTTTTGGTCATAAATTCCCTAAAAGGGATTTTAGGACATGTTTTTAAAACTTGCAAACACATTCAATTAAGATTGACATGAGTGGTCAACTGGTTTTACCTTGCATGGCTGAACTGATCTCCAATCAAGGTGAGTATCATATGGTTTACCTTTGGCTAACCTAGTCAGATGGAAGGTTACTCCTCTGGCCATGTTCAGCCTTTGAGAAAAATGCATACTCAGAGACTCAATTGGTAATGATTAGCTGGTGGAACTTCATGCCTTATTAGTCTTTTCAAAGATGCTATCAGATGCAGCATTCCTAGCTACATGGCCTTCATAATACAAGTGGTACAAAATGGCTGTCTGATCTTGCCAAGGCAGTCCTTGTATATGAAATATTACTGTTTGGGTTGCGTCCAGCAGTAGAGATCCAAGGCCTAGAAATGTTGTAACAAACTTTAAAACAATAAAATATATCAATCAGGAGATTATATATATGATGGTTTGGAGAAACTGGAAATTATAAAGGTCACTACTTAAAAGGTGGATGTCGACAAGGATTCAGTTGCCTCTGGAGATCTTGGACTGACAAATACAATATTCGAAACTGCATCTCCCTGTTTGTTTGGAAATCTTGGTACAGTTGACCAATGTTGTGGTAGTTCTACAGTTATGCAGGGAGGAAACTCCTCCAGCCAAAATGATGAATTGAATGGAGAGGGTAACAGAGTAGCCAATGCTATAAAATGACTTTATAGATCTAGTACATCTTTGTGAATGAATAAAGTCCAGAATATAATTACAAGAACTCAAAACATGGGTATCAAGACAGATACAGTCTAGCTAAAACAAAAAAAAATGCACTGGTCAGACGCTTACTTTATCATAAAAAATATTGCAAAGGATAGTGAGAATCATGGAAAATCTCAATATCATTGTTTCAAAGCTGCAGTCATGAACACGTCTACATATAGCCTGTTAATGACATGTATACCAGCATATCTGTAGTGGGTGTGATATAACCACCCAAGCCAGATCGGGTCTGTGACATAAGGTAATGATAAACAAAATAAAACAGATCCTTGCCTTTTTATTTTATGTTCTATTGACTCTCTTCATGTTATTCTTGTCAATAATTATGTTATGACGCTTTATTTTTAGGAGTTAAATTTCTCAGTTTTATCAAATTTGTATTATCTCCACCTATCATGTCAGACTTTTTCATCAGCTACCCATCTTTACGTTTTCTTTTTTGTATTTGCTCCATACCAGTACTTTTGGTTTATTTGTACAGTATCGGCAGAAAGTGTTAAAATTACATTTTTCCCATTCCAATAAATGCTTTGTGTTTTTGCTAGTTTCTGTCCATGAAAGGTATAAATAGGCCTAAGTTTGTCAAATTTGGGGCTAGATTTTGTAGTTACTGCTGATTAACTGCCAAAATTTATGCTGAAATTTAAAATTTTTAGTGATATCAGAGCATTCTTGAGATCTTAATGTGCCCTTCTGGAGCAAGTTTGTGAACTTATGAGACTTTGGTTTCCAACATCAATGGAATCTCACCATTTTTCTGCTACACTTGGGAATTCTGCAGTAGATTAGCATCATTTTTTGGTTTGAACCTCAGTGGTGAAGTTCTGAACTGTTGTAGCCATTTTTGGTCTGTATTGGAATTTGATTGGAGTTATTTTCTTTATTACTTTATGTTGTAATTGTATCATTTTCCTATTGAAGAAGAATCTACCTATCTACTGTTGCTTTATCTTGCTCATTTTGCATTCTTGCTTCATCATCAAGTGGTTTGTGATTTAGGGCAAGGATCTTATCAACTAAACAGATCTTTTAGAGGTTACAATCCAATTGAGTGGCACTAGATTTCTTGATTGTTGTTTTCTTAGATTAATTATTTGAGGGTTCTAGTGGGGACCTTGCCCTCAAATCGAAGAGATGAAGGACCTTGATAAGTTGACGGTTGATGAACTTCATGGCATTCTAACAGCCTATGAGATGAGGACAACTTCTGATTCTTCATCCAAAAGGGAGGCGGCGTTCAAAGTTTCGAAGAAAGGAAAAGACAAGGAGTTTGTATCAAGCAATCTGATTCTGATTCTGAAGAGGCACATTTCATGAGGAAGTTGAAGAAGGGTTTAGGCAAATACAAAGGCAAGTTGCCTTTCAAATGCTTTAACTGTGGTAAGGTAGGACATTTTGCAGCCAAATGTCCGTATGCAAAAAGTGAGGACAGAAACTATGAAAAGAAGACTAAGTTCAACAAGAAGAAGTATAAGGGCAAAGAGAGGAAGTTTCAAAAATTCAAAAAGAGTCTCTATTCAAAGGATAAAAGTTGTTCATCTGATGATAGTAATGAAGAGTCTTCAGATGAAGAAATCTTGTTCATGGCCAAAGAAGAAGTACACACTGAAAATGAAGAACATGAAGATCATATTGATGAAGAAGGAGAGGCGGACCTTGAAGAGGAACTAATAAGTGCACTAGGTGAAATTAAGAGACTTAGAAAGAAAAATTAGAAGTTGAAGTTGCTGCTACAAGAAGAGAATGAGACAAAAACCAAGACATCTCAAGCTCTTGGAGAAGCAGACAAATTGAAAGTTGATTTGAAGGTTCAGGTTGAAGAGGCAAAGAGAGTAGAGGAAGAAATCAGAAATCAGCTTAAGCTCAAAGAGGAAAACTGTGAAATACTTGAGGCTGAAATAGTTTCTCTCAAAAGATTAGACAAATCTTTGACACAGTTGAATCATGAGAAGATAAATCAGAAAAATTCTATGTCTTTGGAGTTGGTCTTGAAGAAGGTCAAAGTTCTAAGCCTACAAAAGGAGAACAACAGAGGATCAATGTTGATAGCACAAATGATTCACCATCAAAAATTAGAAATGGTACTTTCAAGAGGCCTCCTATCTCAAGACAAGCACTTATGACCAGGTTTAACAATTTTTTCTTTTATGGTTATTGTTTCTCTTGCAATCGTTTTAGACACAAGGCAATCAACTGTAGAGTGTTTGCAAGAAATGATTTCAAATGTATGAGTAGGAACTCTTTTGCTCCCTTGAGGAGTTATAATGTTATATGATCTAAGTGTAATAATTTTGGTTACACTGCAAAAGTTTGTAGAAGTGGTATGGCAGATTTCTCTAAGTAGGACAAGAACGTTGAGAAAGAGGACAAAGCAAAAGAGGTTGCTAAGGTTGGAGGAAGAAGGAGAAAGAAGTTTCAGTAGAGTCTATGATTGTGCAAGCAGCCTTTCATGTACAAAATGAGAGAGACAAATGGTATATTGACAGTGGCTGTTCTAGGCATATGACTAGAGACAAGAGGAAGTTTCTCACTCTCAAAAGGACTAATGGAGGTACGGTAAGATTTGGTGATAATGCATTTGCAAAAATCTCAGGTAAAGGTACTCTTGTTTTGGATGATGGTAAGACCAAAGTTGAGAATATTTTGTATGGAGAAGGTCTGAAATATAACCTATTAAATGTGAGTCAAATGTGTGATCAAGGACACACTTTAGTTTTCAATTCAGAATGTTGTGAAATTAGTAAAGATGGTAAACATATTGCTGATGCAAGTAGGGCTGCTAACAATCTGTACATTCTTGATGATATCAAAAGTGAAAAGTGTTGTTTGAGTCCGGAAGATGAAGGTTGGTTATGGCATAGGAGGATGGGACACATGAACTTTGATAGTCTTGTTTAAATCAGAAGAAAGGAAGCAGTTAGAGACATGCCAAAGCTCACAAAATCTTTAGATATTGTGTGTAGAGAATGTCAATTGGAAAAATAAACAAGGACGAGTTTCAAGACACAAGAGTATTCTAGCACAAAGTCTCTTGATTTGATTCATACTGATTTATGTGGGCCTACAAGAACCAGGAGTATGTAAGGTGAGAAGTATTTTATGTTATTAATTGATGATTTTTTAAGAATTACTTGGGTTGCATTTTTAAAGGAAAAATCTGAAGCACTTGAGAAGTTTAAGGCTTTCAAAGCCTTAGTGGAAAATGAGAAGGGTCTGAAAATTAAATGCTTACGTTCAGACAATGGAGGAGAGTTTACATCAAATGAGTTTGTAAGTTTCTGCGAGAAACATGGTATAAAAGACAATACTTAGTTGCAAGAACACCACAACAAAATGGTGTTGTTGAAAGGAAGTGTAGTGTAGAAAATTGTACTCCTTTCTAAGTGATAGTACAATTTCACACTTAATTTGGACCTATTTAGTGACCTCCCTTTTATGCATTTTTACCCTTTATAATATGCCCCTAATTCCCTTTATTACGCATCCCTAGGCCTATTTTATCATTTTCCGACACCACAACATGCATTGAACAAATGCTTTTAATAAATTAAAGGCCTCAAAATAAATGAGTCTTGGTAGTTTAGGCCAGGACCCATTCGCCCAAGGGAAAATGGATCCCCTTTAGGTGCCAAAACCCAATTTGAAATACGTTTTTGGCGGCATTTTAATGATCTAAATTCAAGTTGCAAAGGTCAGTTATCGGGACTTAATAATCGGGAAATTAGAAAGGAAGCCTATAAAGCCTAGTCTTTTCACCATTTCAAACTAGGTTGACAAGAAATTGAGAAGATATTCACAAGATTAGCACTCGAGCAAGGAGAGAAGATTCAAGCAAGGTTGAAGTCTTGGAGCAGCATTTCATTTGTTTTTTGTAGGTCTTCAAGCTCATTTTGCCAAGTTAGATCAAACATTGTTCATGATTTGAAGATTGATGCCTATAGTGGATCGTGATGGATTCTCGGTTTTGAGACATGCACCTAGCCATTCTCTCTAACCTAATGACTTGTTTTCTAAGTGATCCCATCTTCTATCTTCATTCTACTAGCTATCTAAAGCAAGGTATAATCAAATTTCAGAACTATTAGGGTGTTTTGATTTCTCTCTAACTAGGTCTTTGTCATTTTAATGTTCATTTAGGGATCTTATTCTAACACACTTGAATAAGGTTTCTTTGCATTTTAGCTCTTAACATCTTAGATGCACTTAAGGTCAGGGCTTGCACACACTATTATTTATCGGATTCTCATCTTTTCATTAAGGTTTAATTAACAAACTTGGGGTTTGACCGAGGCAAACCCCCATACAAACCAACCAAAATTTCCAGTTTTTTTGCTATAGATCTGGAATCGAGATGAAGATTTGCAAGTATAAGAGCAGAATGCAGATTGAGGACTACAAAATCAACTTTTGAATTTTCAGAAAAAGATACAAGGACACATTCGCCCGAACATGACGCTTTACGACATTTTTGAAGCCAGGTACAAACTATCTTAACCTTCTCAGATTTGCTGGTTATTGATTGTTTCTGATAGTCTATCATAGCAGTTCACATTCCAAATGATAGATCTCAGATATTGGATTATTAATGCACTTTTATTCTTCTCCCAAAACTACTTTTCAATCATATTTTATAGTTTTTTGTCGTAAGGAAGAAGAGACCACATAGCGTCCCAAAACTTGGAGTTGATTCACTTTAAGGGTTGTAGGTCAATTCTAATTGCTTGTGCCATTATCCTTCTTCCTAATGAAATAGGAAAATGTGGATTTGTGATTAGATGGACACCCCCTTTTGTGCTTTTTGGCATAGGTCCCTTATTTCTAGGTCTTCCTATTTCACCTCATTTTGACCACGACTTTTTCTTATGTTTCAGGAAAAACAGATTAGTCCAAGAAATGGCTTGTAGCATGTTGAATTAGTCAAAGGTGAATGATTCTTTTTGGAGAGAGGCTGTCCATACTACTGTTTACATTCAGAATAGGGCGCTGATTAGAGCAAAGTGTAACATGACTCCATATGAACTATGGAAAGGTAAGCTTGCTTCAGTCAAATATTTCAGAATTTTTGGTAGTTCTTGTTACATTAGAAGAGATGAAGACAATCTAGGGAAGTTTGATCCTAGGATTGATGAAGGGATTTTCTTAGGATACTCTTCTAAAAGCAAAGCAATGTTTTAACAAGAGATTACGCAAGATTGTTGAAAGTGCTAATGTGAAGTTTCATGAAGACACTAATATTCATAACAAGATGCAAGATGACGATGGCAGTTGCTAAGAAGATGAAGAAGAAAGTGCTGTTCAACAAACACCTCCAAGTATTCAACATGCGACAACAAATGTTACTACAAAAAATACACCTACAAATGACCAAAGTGAGAACACATCTAAGACTTTTTTGAAGACTTCTTCAAAGTTTATTCAAAGAAATCATCCTATTGATCAGATTTTGCAAGAGGATAGACCAAGAGCCAATAGAAGAGATGTTAACTATTCTGAGGATGAAGATGTCGCCTTGCTGTCCAAGATTGAGCCTAAAAGTTTTGAGGAGGTAGCAGAAGATAAACATTGGGTGGCAGCTATGGAAGAAGAGCTTGATTAGATTCATAAAAGTGAAACTTGGGAACTTGTCCCAAGGCCAAAAGACAAGAACGTGATTGGCACAAAGTGGGTGTACATAAATAAGTTGAATGAAGATGGTCAATTAGTGAGAAACAAAGCAAGACTTGTATGCAAAGGTTATGCACAAGTTGAAGGTATTGATTTTGAAGAAACTTTTTCTCTTGTTGCACGTTTAGAAGCTATTAGAATGTTCTCAGCTTTTGCTTCTTTCAAACATTTTAAAGTTTTTCAAATGGATGTCAAATCTGCTTTTCTAAATGGTAATCTAAATGAAGTTTACATAGAGCAGCCAGATGGGTTTGTTATATCAGAAAATCAGAACTATGTATGCAAGTTGAAGAAGGCACTTTATGATCTTAAATAATCCCCACGTTCTTGGTATGCTAGATTGGATAGTTATGCTGCAGGGCTTTAGAAGAGGGATAGCGGACAACAATCTATATGTGAAAGAAGGTAATCATATGCTCATTGTTGTAGTTTATGTTGATGATCTGATTTTTGGTAGCAATTGTGAAGAGACTTGTCAAGTTTTTGCTACTAATATGAAGGAGTTTGAAATGTCCATGCTTGTTGAGTTGTCATTCTTTCTTGGTTTGCAAATTCATCAATCTAGTAGAGTTATTTTCATTTCTCAAACAAAGTATATTAGAGAAGTGTTGAAAAGGTTTAGAATGGAGGATTGCAATCCTGCGAGCACTCCAATGGTGACAGGATGCAAGTTAAGTAAAAATGATGAGTCTCCAGTTGCTAAAACTTTGTATAGGTCTATGATAGGAAGTTTACTATATGTTACAACTACTAGACTTGACATTATGCAAGTAGTTGGTTATGTTGCTAGATTTCAGGTTACTCCAAAGTATACTCATGTTCATGTAGTTAAGAGGATCTTCAAGTATCTTAAGGGTACTATGGATTATGGGTTATGGTATCCTAAAGGTAATGACTTTACACTCACAGCTTATACAGATGCAGATTGGGGTGGTTCTGTTGATTATAGAAAGAGCACAAGTGGAGGTGCATTCTTTCTAGGTGATTGTCTTGTATCTTGGTTGAGCAAAAAGCAAGCTTCTATTTCATTATCTACAACTAAAGTGGAGTATATTGCAGTAGTGTCCTGCTTCACACAAGTCCTATGGATGAAGCAAATGTTAAAGGACATTAAGGTAGAGTATGAGCATCCTATATCTATCTTTTGTCACAACACTAGTGCTATTAATATTTCTAAGAATCCAGTCATGCACTCTAGGACTAAACATATTTCTATTAAGTATCATTTTCTGAGAGAATGGGTTAGTGATCAGCAAGTTAAGTTGGAATATGTTTCTACTAAAAAGTAGATTGTAGATCTGTATACTAAGCCCCTACCAAAGGAAACATTCAAGTACTCGAGGGAGAAGTTGGGAGTGATTTCACTCCATCTTTGAGTTGTTGATTTGGCTCAGGGGGAGCTTTCATTGTCATATTCTTTAGCCTCGGTTCAGTTTTGCAAGATGGTATCAGTCATTGATGTCAAAGGGGGAATAGTAAGTCAGGGGGAGTAGTATTGGTTTCGGTTTCAAGAGGTGTTGCCATCAATGACAAAGGGGGAGATTGTTGAGTATTTTGCCATTGATGTCAAGGTGTTTGAGCTACTTGGTTGCTTGATTGAGCTACTTGGTTGCTTGCTTGAGCTACTTGCCTGCTTACTTTGTCAACTTTGCAAGTCAGCAAGTCAATATGTTATGCCAAGTTAGTTTCAGTGCCATGTCACCCTTGGACTTTTCAAAAGATTGAGTTTTTTGCTGTGACACGATTTCTTGTAATGTTTTGTATTGAATCTTGGCAGCTTGTCCAATTCATTACTCCTATTGTCTTCATGAATGTCTAGGCGACTTTTCTTTTGAAAACAATTTATTTATTCTACCCTCACCTTCAGTCAAAGACGGCTTTAAACTCCACGACAGGCTCAAATATAGATTACTTTCATTATGGTGAGGCGGCTAAAATTCATTTTAGTGTGGCGGCGCTTTATTTTCCTTTTATCTTTGGCGACAGTTACTAATTACTCCCGTTGAGTATGTGAGCTCTTTATTATGTAGTTACAACTACATGATTGAAAAAGGAATTCAAACATGGGCAGATATGAATGTGTGATGACTCCTTTTTTTTGCATACTACATTCATTATAGTATGGTCAAATTCATGGAGTGTGGTTTCAAAAAGCCGCGGTTGAGTTGAAATAGTTCTTGTGAAATTTTTATTCGAGTAGACTTTATTATCAGGTATTGTTGGAGTCGTGGATGCTTTTCATTTATCGAGTGTTATGTTTGTAATTATTTCGTATGGTTTATAAGAAAGAGATGTTTTGGTTTTGGTAGAGAGTCGACATACTCTTTTATAGTTGTGTTGCGACTTTTATCCTGGTAGTGGGTCTCTAAAGCCTTTTGAATGGTATTTCACTCCTGTTTTGTTATTCGCATACTTTTGAAGATGCCATGATCATCGTTATTTTTATAGCACCTTGGAAGACTTCTTTGAAGTTTTTTAGGAGTTGACACTCTTTTTAATTAAAAAGTTATGTTTGAATATTAGTATCTTCAATCAGTTTCATTGTGCATGGGCTTTGAGTGAAGCTGTGCGATACCCGTTTTCTTGAGGAGAGGTGTGTAAGTTTAATGCCATTGCTGTAGGGTGTTTATGGCTCAAACAAGTTAATGAATGAGGCATGGAGGTTAAGCATGCTGAGAAATATATCACCTTCGAATACTCATGATAGAGGGTGTTGGTTGAGTAGTGAAGGGGTAGACCATTGTAGTGTTGAGAATATATGACTATGATTGCATATGCTACTTTGGGTCAAATTTCTGTTTATGCAGTCATTTGGAATCATGGTGAATGTCCTATCCAAACTTTTGAAGGCATAGATCATTGTGTGTTGAGGCAATTATAGATAAGGAGTTGAGAATTTTCAATTTTCATATATGCTTGCTGTTACACAAGGTCGAACTGAATGATGAGATTATGTGAAGGAGTGCTGAAGCGAGTTTTGTGTGTTGTGCACTCAGTCATGCCTTTGGAGTGATGGTGTGGAGCAAATTTGCATATGGGGACGTGTTCTACAAAGTATTCTTACTGAATCTATAGTGGATGAAGACAGAGATATGTTGCTGCTATTATGATTTGTGAAGGTGCAGCAAATGCAGTTTGTTATTCTGATTTTGAGCAGAAGCTAGAATTTTTCAGTTTGCATGAGTTGGTGCTCACATTGGAGTTGGTGCTTCAGTTGATTGGAGTTGGTCCTTCTCGAGAGAGTTGGTACTCACTTATGTAATTTGGGTTGGTGCCCATTGTTGATTAATGAAAGCTATTGATCTACTATGGTTTTTTACTCGAAAGGGTTTTCCACGTGAAAAATGGTGTTCATCTTGTTCAATGTTTGCTCTCATTGTTTTGATTTATGATTCTTAAGGTTTGAGTTTTTAAAAGTTTAAAATACTAATTCAACCCCTCTCCCCACCCCCCTTCAGTATTTTCTGTGTGCTCTTCAATTTCATGTCATTTCATAAAGTGAAATGAGAGGGAAACAACATTCAAATTCAAATGCAAGTTGCCTTAACTTTCCCTCACTTTATAAATTTGAGTTTGAGCTCTCATTTACATATGAGAACTTTGGCAACTTAAGGAAACTTTGCTGGATTTTCTCTAGGATTTGTATACTGCTGGTTGAGGACAAAAAACCTCATCTCTAGTTGCTAGTTTCGATGGTGAGAGATCCACCCTAGCTGGTTGAAGTGATTCTATTTTAGGGATCACCTTTGCATTCATCAATTTAACGATATTCATCATTTTGGTTGTGTTAGATTGAAGATATTTTCCGTATTTTGAGTTGGGATTGAAGATTTTGGTTTGATAAATGGTTTGAATCTTTTGGGAGTATGTTTGGAGCTGTTTGATTACATTTTCAAAGGTCTTTAATGTCCCCTTCTCGGCAGTGATCAGTACAGTTGGCTGTTAGCCTATTCTGGAGGCCCGTAGGCTAGTCAGGAGCAGTAATTAGGGTTTCCTATTTTGTAGGAGGATGTTTTGGCAATTTTGGAGGCTTGCATGTTGGAGTTTTATAGTTTTGATTCTGGATTCCTTCTGGGTTTTCAGAGAGCTTCATAGTGGTATGTCATGCAATTGAAACAGAGGACTTTTTCGGACTTACTAGTTTTAGTAAGTTGTGATGGTTGCTCAAAATGTGGTTAAATTACATTTGGACACACTTACTATTTTTAGCAAGGTTTCAACAGGCCAGTTTAGAGGCTATTTCAGGCAGGTCAGTTGAGTAGTTGGTCATTTCGCACTCTTGGAGCTATTTTTGGTAGGTCAGAGCTTGTGATGGGTGCTTCTCTTGTGAGGTAAAATATTTTAATAAAGTGAAATTTTGATAAGGCTTGGTGGACACCTTAATGGAGAAATAAATCATTTTTATAAAGTATTTCACTTTATTAATTTGGACGCCACATTATACTTTATTTGTATTTTTTGATAAAGTATATTGCCTTCATGAAATGGACAACTTGGAGAAGGTTGAAATGAAATGCAAATTATAGATTATTGAAAAGTGAATGTGAATTTGAGTTAGGCGTCCATCTTGGAGGGAGTTGAATTTGAATTTAGAGAGAAAAGGTTATAAATATGAGTGTTGGGCTTCATTCTTGTCATTCATGAAGAAATTATAACGAAGTGTTGCCAAAATGGTGATTGAATTGCTTCAAGGAATGCATACCTCCTAGCTATCTTAGTTTTTTGCTTGAAAGATAGCAACTAGCTAAAAGAAAAGGCTGTTCTTTACACTAAAGAACAAATGGAGCTCATTGTAATGAAGGTGTTTGAAGTTTTCTGAAGTTCTTTGATTTTTTTTATGTTTATAGGTTGCTGGTTTTTGGTGTGGCTGTAGGTTGTTTTCGCTCATAACTCGTTAGGCAAATTTTTGTTGGTTCTAGGTAGTGGCTCATTCCATTCCTATGGCCTAGGCATCCCTCTTTGCTAGTTTTCAAATTTTATCATGAAGAATTGGATTTTCTATCGCAAGTCGCCCCTCTTTCCAAGCTGTACCATGCCTGTCATTGCACTGGAATTCGTGCTTAATTCATTGTGGGATGTTTGATGCAATTTCAATGTCTTGACTTGGTCGCCATCTCTCCTAGAGTCATTTGCATCCTATTTCATGTTAATCCGATGAGTTTTGGAGGAGTTAGGAGCATTTAGGTGTGTTTCATGCTTGCTGGTTTGAGTTTAGTGCTTGCTGGTTTTGTATATCATATTGTCAGAAGTTTGGGTTTTGGGTTTGTTTTTCATATTTAGGAGTCTTATGAAGTTTGGAGAAACATATAATATCATTTGCATGAACTTGAATAGCGATAACATTTGGCTTCTTGCAGATTATATTTCATATTGTAATGCTAAATCAGTAGTACTGATTAGGTCCTTTACATTTCTGCAAATTACTATTGTATTCCCACTATTAGTGGAAGAGGGCAGGCCTCACCGCCTTATTTACTTTCTTGCATAAGCATTTTCATTCCCACCGTTTGGTGGAAGAGACAGGTCTTGTCGTCTTTACTATCAGTACTTGTATTTCTCATCTTGCTGATCGATTGAGCCGTCAAACTACTCCCGCTGAATAAGTGGTTGAGTTGCAAAGCATTGTAATTTCCAGCATTTCAATTTATTAGCTAACAATCCCCGGCACCATATGCTCACACCTTGCCTGTCATTGGGATCTTGGTGTACATTCTTGGTGTAGGGTTACTTTCATCAGCTGGTTTTGGTTTTGCTAATGTTGATGGGTGAAGTTGTTGATATGAAAATTTGAAAAAATTGTAAGGGGGTTATTTCAATGTCTGATACATTTTTTCTGAGTTTTGGAAAAGTAAATTTTCAGAGTGGTTGGAAGCATAGATCTATTCGTGACTCTGTATGTGGGAAGTGCATCATTCTGGGTGTTGTTTCTATGGATTCCTTGCAGCCGGGCGCCTCATTTTGAGCCCTCATTTGTATTGTTTGGTGAAGGATTAATTTACTAGAGCTGATCACCCCTCCTAGGGAGTTGTACCATTTTGGGGGTTTGCATTTTCAGACTTCCTTCTCAGAACAGCAACTTACAGAGGTCTGCAACAGTGTGTTAATGGTGACTTTTCTCAGTTGAATGTTGGCCAATATGAAGGAGAGTGCTGGGGTTTGATAGTTTATGCATTCGGTGTCTTCTAGGAGGAGTTGTATGCATTTGCTGCTCAATGTATGACAGTGGAAGGGACCTTATATGACTATAATCAGGTCTGATATGTATTTCTTTAAGTCTAATTTCAATTATTATTATATGCTAAGATGATTTGTAATGGTTCAATATGATATGTTGCAAGTCCATGTCATTTCCTTTCAATGCAATGTTATTTCTATAAATGCCACACATGTTGAATGAAACCTTGGAACAAAACGAATCTGCAATCTACATCATACTCAGTAAACAAACAAAAAAAATTAGGGGTGGTTATTACACAAGCTAAAAGCTTCATAGGAGATTATCACTGTCAGCTCTAGAGGACTTTTAGTAGCATAAGAATTTAGAAAATTTGACATATGACCTCCATCCCATCCCAAGCCTTCAATAGATAGGCCAAGGAGACCTAGGAAATGACAAGTAGTTTCCTCAAGTGATTTATCGAAACCATGGGCACAAAATGGGCACCCATGTCCTTGTGTTCAAATTCCAACCCCCCACTCGAGCACTAACTCCTAATATAGAATGTAACTTCCATGTTGACCAGTTTGACCCCTATGATAATGAGGTCCAAGTGTAACTCCCAAGTGCTCCACCATGAGACAATAATCACACTTACCCACCTCTTACACACAACTATAAATAACCAATCAAAGATGCTAGTCCAAGTGCACTAAGTGATCCCCCAAATCAATGACTCTTACAAACATCATAAGTTATGACATGTGGCAGAGAGTGCCACCTATGGAATCTATATGTTTCCACCTAAGTGAGTCACCCTTTTCCATGTGGGTATGATTATTTACAATGTACAAATATTAAAATAATTCTGACTAGACCTATGACTTGCAAGGTGTACAACACACTTAGTCCCCTAGCCGTAAGATTTATTTGCTCCAAGGTCCTATATGTACTTGAAGTCTTGCTTGTTTTTTGTGTAACACAAGTAACTAAAATGGAATTGAATATAGAAACAAATGTTATGTGGGTATGCAGGGGAACATAAATCAATGTCCATTGTTTATGCTTATTGTTAGCCAACATAATTGTACTAATTACGAGCTCTTTAGCTTGATTACAACTATTACTGATAAAAATTGAGCCTCAAGCAGAGTCAATGTTATTACTTAGGTGTGACTGCATCAAATGAAAGAAATAAAGTACTTTTATATGCATAAATTACCAAATGTGTAGATATAACTCAAACATACATACTACAATAATGACAGTAAATGGAGTTCCTAAAGAAAAATAGATGATTTTCACCACAAGATTTGAACCCCATAATGAAGTAATTACTACATTCTACATTGTTAGTTTTAGGATCAGAAATTAAATAAGCAGATATAGAACAATTTTAAACAATTTAACACAACATATACCCTGGGAAAACCCTCCAACTTGAGGGAGAAAAACCCAACAACAATATATCTCTTATATATTGAATAATGAAAACAGTTCGCTTTTACAAGAGGCCAAACACAAGGCCGAATTTATCAGCACCACACTTGATGCTATCTCAACAATAATATCAAACTTGAATGAAGTCGATCAGCGCCACACTTGAAAGATATCAATCTCTATGGAGAATAATAATGAACTCCAATATCGAACTCTGCTATAGATGAACTCGCACTTAACTTGAATCGAATATGAATGAATGTGAAGTAATGAGCAATGCCTTTCTTTTATACACATTGATAGGATAGATCTCCAATAGACGCATCCCTTCAAGATGCAAAGTCGGCCTTAAATGAAAAGGTGCGACTTAACAAAAGGTGGCGAATATTAAGAGATGTCGGCCTTGATACAAATATAAATTACATTGTAAATAAGTTGTCTCCAATTAAATGAATAGCCAATGGCTATATGAATTTAATGCTTATCGCCGCTAGAAGTATGAGGCCCATGGCTATACATCAACACTCCCTCTTAGCTAGGGAGGAATACTTCCGGATATCCAAGGTCATGGAGTCTCTCAACATGACACCCACAATGGCTACGCCCATATGTGGAGAAGAGCCCATCACGGAGTCACTCAATGTGATATCGTCCATCATGGCTACTCCCATGTATGGAAAAGAACATGTGCACAAGTGCCCATCATGGAGTCACTCAACGTGATATCGTCATCTCAACATGACATCCACCATGGCTACTCCTAGAGGGTGGATAAATAGAAGTACAAGGAAATCATCATGGAGTCTCTCAACGTGATGTTGTCATGGAGTCACTCAACATGACATCCACCATGGCTACTCCCAGAGGGTGGAACAAGGGCTTTCACCTCAAATTTCTCTCTCACAGATAAAGATGCATTAACAAGGGCTTACACCTCAAATTTCTCTCTCACAGAGATAGATGCATTAAGCAAATCATAGAAGATCACTGATGCTGAGTCTCCCTCTCAGCTAGGGCTTCATTCTCCACAACTCCAAGCTTGTCTCGAAAGTGCACAAACTTTACTCTGGAGAAAGGCTTGGTGAGAATATCGGCCGTCTGCTCTTCAATGCAAATGTATCTCAACTAGATAGCTTTCCTCAATACCATATCTCTGATATAGTGGTATTTGATCTCAACGTGTTTTGTTCTGTCATGAAACACTAGATTGACAAAAAACTTCACACAACTTTGATTATCACAATGAATAGCAGTCGGCTCCAATGATTGTCCAAACAATCCTGCAAGGAGCTTCCGAAGCCACACTGCTTCTTGAGCTGCTACACATGTTGCAATATATTTTGCCTCTGCAGTACTTAATGCCACTGAAGACTGCTTCCTGCTACACCAAGAAATCATTACATACCCCAAACTAAAGCAACATCTAGAGGTGCTCTTCTGATTAGCTACACTTCAAACCATATCCAACTATGCCATGCAAGTATCTCAGGATATGCTTAGCTGCAACTAGATGAATTTGCCTTGGTTCACACATGAACTGACTAAGTGCACTCACTGCATAGCAAATATCCGGTCTAGTATTGACTAGATACATCAATGATCCAATCAACTACCTATACATAGTGGGATCCACCAGATCTGAACTAGCTGCAGACTCACTTAACTTCTTCAAATTGGTTTCCATCGGTGTAGACATGGATTTGCAATCTATGATACCAAACCTCTTCAAGATGTCTATAGTATACTTCCCTTGACTTAGAATGATCTCATTGGGTCTTTGCCACACTTACAATCCTAGGAAGTAATGCATATATCCTAGATCCTTCATCTTGTATTTAGAAGCTAACTCCTCCTTGCATTTGATAATGAGATATTTTGCTCCAATAAGAAATAGATCATCAACATAAAGAACCAAGATTAATGCCTCACCATCAACTACCTTAAAGTAAATATTTGAATCAGCATCATTCTTGGAGAAGCCCAAGCTCATCAGGTATCGATCAATCCTCTCATACCAAGCACAAGGAGCTTGCTTAAGGCCATACAAAGCCTTCTTCAATTTACAAACATGAGACTCCTTCCCATGAATCTCAAAGCCATCAGGTTGCTCAATGTATACCTTTTCTTCAATCACGCCATTAAGGAATGCTGTCTTCACGCCCATCTGATGTAGCTTCCATCCCTTAGCTGCTGCAATAGCAATGATGGTCCTGATGGATGTATAGCGAGCAACCAGAGAAAAGGTTTCTTCATAATCTATTCCCTCTTTCTGAGAGAAACCTCTAGCCACAAATCTAGCTTTGTACTTCTCAATGCTTCCATCAACTGCATGCGCGATCTTGAAAATCCATTTAGAAGATACAGCAAATTTCCCTTCTGGTCTTGGTACAATATCCCAAACATCATTCCTGATGATAGATTGATATTCTTTAGCCGTAGCATCTCTCCATACTTGCTGACTTGATGCTTCCTCAACACTGGAAGGCTCAGACTCAATGATATGACTCATTTATGCAACATAGCTTGGAAACTTCTGTGGTCTTTTGCTTTCTCTGAATGTGCCTCTAGGTGCTGCAAACTTTTTTGCCTCCTGCATAGTTTTCCTAGCCCATAGAGGTCTCTTTCGACCTATGACAATATCTCTTGGCCCATCAGTTGGTTCCAAAGGCTCAACTGGATCAACATCCTCTTTTGGTTCAGTAGGCTCCCTCTAAATCTCAGGAGTATGATCAACGTCCATGTTCTGAGGAGTCTCCCGATCTTCATTATCTATCTCCATGTATGAACCTTTAGATCGTTTGAATGCAGCATCTCCTTCAAAGGTGACATCCTTGCTGATCTCTATCTGTTTCTGACCTGGAATGTAAATCTTGTAGGCTTTTGAGGATTCACTATAGCCCACAAATATTCCTTTCTTGCCAGATGATTCTAACTTAGTTCTCTTATCTTTAGGTACATGGATGTAGACAGGACAACCAAAGATTCTCAAGTGACTAACTTCAGGCTTCACACCTGTAAAGGCTTCTTCTGGAGTCATATTCTCCAAAATACGATGAGGGCTCCGATCCTGAACATACACTACAGTTCTAGATGCTTCTCCCCAAAGGAAGGTTTGCAAATCTTGATCATGAATCATCGCTTTAGCTGCCTCAACAATGGATCTATTCTTCCTTTCTGCAACACCGTTTTGCTGTGGATTGTAAGGAACAAAAAACTCCCTCTTAATCCTTGCTTCGATACAAAAGTTATGGAAGCCTCCAAAGATGTATTCTCCTCCGTTATCAGATCTTAGAACTTTGATCCTCTTCCTGGACAAATTTTCTACTTGAGCCTTAAATTCCTTGAATTTCTCAAGTACTTCTTTAGATTCCTTAGTCTTTAAGAAATAAATCCAAGTCTTTCTAGAGTAGTCATCAATGAAAATTACATAATACCAAAAACCACTCAAAGATGCAACAGACATTGGACCACACAGATTAGAATGAACAAGATCTAGAATACATTTTGATCTACTTTCACTACTATGAAAAGGACTTTTAGTATTCTTACCCAATGCGCATCCTCTGCAAGTACCACCATGCTCCTGACTGATTCTTGGAAGGCCAGTGACCATCTTCTGCATGGATGGAAGAGCTCTGAAAAGGAGGTGAGCAAGTCTTCTATGCCAAAGGTCACTTGAATTGGGTAGAATCATGCAACAATGCCTACATTGGACGAATGGAAAGTCTATAAAGACTCTCTTGCTGAACACCGATCACTCGGGCTGTCTTGATGCTAGAGTTCTTCGGTGAAGCAAGAACTTTTCCCTCGGAAAATGCAACTTGATATCCTTTGTCCTCCAAAGCTGAAATTGATACAAGGTTCCTCTTGATACCTGGTACGAACAACACATCGCTCAAATGAAGAGAGATGCTAGAATCTAGGTGAAGAGAGGAGGCTCCAACACCTTTCACTGAATAGCATGCATCATCTCCAATTATGACTTGAATATTGGTATCTCTCTCCACCAAATCTGAAAGATGCTCTCTAAATCCGGTAATGTGACAAGAGGTGCCACTATCAATCAACCATGTGTTGCTATCGGTTGGAACATTGCTTAATAGGGTTGAGATAAATAGAAATCCACTTGAATTATCTCTTGAATCCTTCTGAGGAGAGACATCATTCACATCCACAATAGAAGCATGTTGTTTTGGTCTTGTCGCACAATCTCTCGCATAGTGACCAAACTTGTCACATTTGAAGCACTGTATATGGGAGAGATCCTTCTTCTTCTTAGATTCAGGAGCACCATCCAATCTTCTATCTCTGTTCCTCTTGAAATTTCCTTTCCTTTCTTCTCTTCCTTTCCTCTTCGATGTTTGAGCAGCAAGTACATGATTGTCTTCATTGTCAGAACTTTGTCCATTACCTCTTGCTGCCAATCTTGATTCCTCTTGAATACAATCTGCCCTAAGTTGATCAAACTTTGGTAGCTTCGATCTTCCACTAATACCTTGGATAAATGGCTCCCAAGATTGAGGAAGACCGTTAAGTGCCAACATGATTAAATCTTTATCATCAACCATATTACCAATGGCACAAAGATGATCTCTCACTTGGTGATCTTCATGAAGAAGGAAATGACTGAATCTCCTTTCGCCATCTTGATGTGATGAAGCTGTTGCCTCAATGCAAGAGCTCCACTAGTGTTATTGATCTCATATACTCCCTCCAAGGTCTTGAACATCTCTCTCGCTGTCTTCAGCTTGGAGATAATAGGCACAAGGTGATCCTTCACAGAATCAATCAATATCTTCTTGGCCTTTGTGCCATTCTTCCTCCATTGTGTCTGCTCAGTCTTATTAGAAGGTTTAGGTACCTCTTTCTCCACGAACTCGAGAATGTCATTTTCTTCCAATGCAATGAGAACTGTAACAACCCGACCCTTCGGTAAAATTAAAATTTTCATAATTTGCATCCTTCAAGAATGTAAACGTGTTATCATGACATTGCAATAAAATTTTTCCTTTTCTTTATTGATAATACATGAACATGTTGCTATATCAATTTACAATAAAGATTCCATCTCAATATAATAACTTTACAAGTACATGAAACAAGAATACATACCTTAACTAACATAGCTCCAATGAGCTTTAGAACAAATAGTAGTAAGAAGGTCCAGGAGTCCGTCCTTTCAAATCTTGGTACATCGGCCGCTTGCTGTGGAGGAGAAACATCACTCGGGTGCTTTTCTGCCAACCACGGACTTATAATGTGGTCCCCTGCACGATCATTTTGCAATGAACGGCCCTCCCTTTGAAGAAGAGATTGGTGAGGTATCCTTTAACGACTACCAATTGAGTATAGTGTTGTGATCCTACATAACTAGGTCTTGTGCAACCGGCAAGTCTCAGACTAGTATGTATTTCGAGATCACGGTGAGTTGACAGTGTAGTACTACAACTAAATGGTTCCTTACACTACTTTGGCCGAAGTGTTTACATTCAATAAAGAACGTAGGTCATTTGTCACATACACTAGCCAGGGTCAGTTTGACTTAAGGCTTCCTTACTTCTACGCGTAGGTTAGTCTATCGGGGTAGTCCATACCCTAGACATCCTACTTCAAGCTATCTACTAGAAAGGGGAACAACTTAACAAGTACTCACAACTATCTCCCTTATACTGGACATCTTTATCCTAGGAGCTTTAATAACTTGACTAAGTTAATCTTCAACTAGTTGTGATCGGTAACTTATTAAATACCCTCAATTCATCCCCTAGTATTAAATAGCTATATGCAAACATACACTCCTTATAAGGAGTTCATAGCAATTCACTCCTATGATCCTAGTGCAAATTACACAATATGCAACCTTGAATCTTCATTTAATTTACTCTCTATGTACAAGTAGACAAGCAATTCACATTATAACTCATTCTTTCTTTCATACAGAAATACAGCTATGACTGACTTTCTACCTATGCACAACAGTAAGCACAAAGATTCCTTTTCATTTAAATAATCAAGAATGGAGTGGATAGTAGAAGAATATCCCATGCCTGATTTCAAAGCTTTCCTTCGAAAGATGAATTTGTTGCTTGTCTTCTCAGCACCTCAGCTAAAACAAACAACTGGCAAATCCTTTTCAAGCTTCTGCCCTATCTCACACAGATTATTCTCCCAGAATGATGTCACTCTAACTCAGATTTAAACTCTTCTAAGAATGATTTCTTAAACTGTCAATGGTCACAGCTGAGTGAAGCTCGGATTAACTGGTAATGGTGAACTGGTAATCCCATAGCACCAATTCTTAAAATTACAATTGACTCTCAACAAATAGAGCCTCCATAGTATACGAGTGCTCTCAGCATTATGATTACTTCCAGAACATAGAGATGCTCTCAGGAAATATAGAAACTCTTAGCAAATGATTACTTTCAACTTTCGGAATTAAAGATCACTCTCAGTAATTAGAAATGCTCACAGCAATATGGTTGCTCTGGAAATTTGAATCTTACTCAGGAAATATGAAAGAACTCTCAGAAAATATGAATTCTCAGAACTGTATTGCTTTGAATGAAATATGAATAAACTCCCAGGAGAATAAACAAGTACGAATTCCTTAGCAATACTAGAAAAATCTCTTGCAAAGGAAGAAATTCGACTTCAGGAATGTTTTTGGATGAATGAGTAAAGTCGTCTTTATATAGTGCTTCAAAATTTAACCAATTCCTCTTTCCAAGGCATCTAAGCTGCCAACAGGGTTTGGAATGGTCAAATGAGAAATGTGTCGCCCTTTTGAGAGGATTTCGACTTCCATTTGCTGACAGTAATGAAGAAAGTTTATTTAGTACATGACCAATTCTTAAAATTGCGACACCTATAGGTATAGGTGCGATTCAACAGGTAAGGATAAGTGAAGGTTTAAGCAGAGACCAATTCCCTGGTCAGTTGGCGTCCTCCTTTCCTATTATTCTGGCTACACTCGAATTTATCTTAGTCACATTCAGTTAACTTGGCCCTGGTCGCACGATTCTACAGGCTCCATTTCCTTTTCATTCGCCATTTTCATTTTTACAGGTATGAACTCATAACATCGTATTTCATTTTCCTCTTTATTTTCCACTTCATAGTTTCAATATAGTTCAAAAGAAATATTTGAATCTTGGCGGAATTGTGACAATAATATTCATTTTAATTTGAAGTCATAGTATTTGATTTTCGATTTTTGAATGAAATACTTATTTTTGAGAAAAACGTCTCATGTTATAAATTCGTGATTTCACTTCAACACTGTAGAAACCCCTGGTTTCCCTCTGACAATGATCTAACTGATTTTTTTTTAGGTTTTCTGACGTTTTGTGAATTTTTTGCAAATTTTGGATTTTTAATGCATTTATGAATAGTACGGCTTTACCAGAAAATTGAAATAAATTCAATAGAAAATACCAGACTTCAATTTGCTTGAGTAATGGAAATAGAAATGAAGGCGTATCCTTTATTATTCATATATTCCTCATATTAAAAAGATCTGACAACATACAAGATAGAATAATGATTTTTATTATGAAAAAGAACCTGTTATCTGCTGGTACGGCTGAAGGTACAAAACAGTACGGCAGAAATGAATGTACTCTTTCTCCTGCTATCTGATGATCCAGTATGACTCCAGCACAGTGGGCGCCACCAATGGTGAAAGGATATAGTCTGAAGATAGGCGTATGAATCAATACAAAGAAGCACGATTTCTTATGCTGGTACGGCCTGTCAGAAATGTACGGCCTGCTGCTGTATTTATTACACTTTGTACGGCTTCCTCAAAATTCAGTATTTGAGTCTCTGCAGAGGGCGCCTTGATAAATAAATGTTGTCTGGATGAATAACTCTGAAGAATCTCTGTCAGTAAACAATCTCTGATGTTCTGTAGTTTCCTCTGAATGAGAAAACCTCTGTAGGCAATAGATCGAGTGATATTGCACACTCTCTGAATTGCTTTCCGCTGGAGATGGCTCGTTCTCCAAGGAATCGAACGTGAAACCCTAAGTCTCAGGCTCAGACCAAAAATTGATCAATATCAAACTCAATAATCTCATAATGGGCTCAATTCCCAAGGCAAACCCTCAAATACACTGAAAAGTGCGATTCCCTTGAAAATAGGGTTTTAATGAAATATTCACGTTTTAATATTTTAATATTTCAATAGTCCATCACTGAATATTTTAATTACTTTTAATAATGACTTTTGGCCCCTTCTGATGTTGGGCGCACCCTTCAAGAAAAACCACTTAAGTTATAATATTAAATTATAACTTTATATTATAAACGTTAATTAATTAATATTTAATCAATACGATCAAATATTAATATCTCCCTTATTTCTAACCCGTTTACTGATCCGTCTGATGCTGACAGACTCTGAAGTGATTCCTGATGCCGCCACAGCCAAACTGCTAAAAATAGCAGGTGGTCCCACACTGCCTGCCAAGAACTGCTAAAAATAGCAATTCTGCAAATGACCTCCGATCGAGCCAGAACGAAAGACAACTGATCAATCCCTGCTGACTGAAGCTGAGCCAAGCTCCGAAGTGACCCCCTATCCAGTCCATCGGCCTACGAGGGTCGTATGATAGGCCAATCCTGTCGTCTGAGAGATGTCACTGAGAAGGGGACATGACAAACACTTAATGAATATTAAATAAAAATGTTTGTTTAAACTTCATTTGATTTTCAATTCCATTTACTAAAATATATCTATATATTTATTTTATTATATTAAAATATATATAATATAGTTTTAATTTACATTCTATATTTATGTATAATTATTTAAATTTAATAATTTAAATAATCTCGTATACATATATATATTTTGTAAAGACTATATTATATACATACTTGATATAATATTAAATATATAAATCTATTTATCTTTACATATAAACCTGTATATACATATACATTTTAAATTACATGTATGTATACTGCGAGCCAGTCAGCATACTTTCATTATATGTACCCTTGTATATGTTTATACATGTGTATACATAGATTCCGAGGTAATATCATCATAATATTTATTCACATTCACCTATATATAATAGGTTGGTTGTGGGTATGTATACATGTATATTTACTTGTATACTTCCTCTATGTATACGTATTCATAAATGTATTTATATCGATGCACACGTATGGCATATACATCTGCTCTCATACGTTTGTATCGACATGAATATACTTATGGACACCTGTACATACCGTATTTATATGTATATATACATATACACATGCCCACCTCCTAACCAGTAACATTATTCCACATATGGTTATACTGGCAAGCATCACTTATTCACACATTCAGAAGTAGATACGACTCCTAATGATCATAAACAAGCCTATGGATGACTTACCCTTAACTCAACAAATGACTTAGCTTACTCAGTCTATAGTATGTGTGTGTATGCCCAGTTGGTACTTGTTACTGTTTACCCGACCAAGTTCCTCCACAAGTGATATCTCTCCTCTGCCTGGAGGTATGAACCTGTTTCCTGCACACCATGACACGACAACGGGAGTCATATGCTCAAAACAAAACAAAATACATGAAACATTTCAAAAGTTAGATTATTCCCAAATCAATAACCTTTTATTCTCCTTTATGCAGTATTTCACCAAGAATAATATCAAATGAAACAACATTCATATTGAAAACAAGGTACAAGCATCATTAATTCACCTCCAGTATTCACATTTACTCTATCTAGTAATGGTAAATTGTAACGTCACAATTTGGGATGTAACAAGAACAATAAACTTCCAAGAGGTGAAGTTAGAGGCACCATCGAGTCTATCTTCAACCTTTAGACCGTTCACCATTTTCATAGTTAAGATAGACACACAAGATGAGAATAATGGAGAAAGATAATGCTGCTTATATAAATCTGATCACGATCTTGCTTGAACCTACTCTGATACCATGTTAGTTTTAGGATCAGAAATTAAATAAGCAGATATAGAACAATTTTAAACAATTTAACACAGCATATACCCTAGGAAAACCCTCCAACTTGAGGGAGAAAAACCCAGCAACAATATATCTCTTATATATTGACTAATGAAAACAGTTCACTTTTACAAGAGGCCAAACACAAGGCCGAATTTATCAGCACCACACTTGATGCTATCTCGACAATAATATCGAACTTGAATGAAGTCGATGAACACCACACTTGAAAGATATCGATCTCTATGGAGAATAATAATGAACTCCAATATCGAACTCTGCTGTAGATGAACTCGCACTTAACTTGAATCGAATATGAATGAATATGAAGTAATGAACAGCGCCTTTCTTTTATACACATCGATAGGATAGATCTTTAGTAGACGCATCCCTTCAAGATGCAAAGTTGGCCTTAAATGAAAAGGTGCGACTTAACAAAAGGTGGCGAATATTAAGAGATGTCGGCCTTGATACAAATATAAATTACATTGTAAATAAGTCATCTCCAATTAAATGAATAGCCAATGGCCATATGAATTTAATGCTTATCGCTGCTGGAAGTATGAGGCCCGCAGCTATACATCAACATACATAACCCTAACAGTATGATGACAAGATGGAGAACCTTGATTGTCATCAACATCGACAACATAATCTGCAATTTCATTGACCATTGTGCATTGACTGACAATGAGTTTAAGCACAGCATCTAATGGTGGCTATGGTCAAGATTGAAGAGGAATCAACAGAGCTATTCTCAGAGGCATCAAATTGCCTCGTGCTAGAAGAGGAGAGGAAGAAACACCACTGGCATCCATGGATGATACCCTTCTAAAAGAAGTAATGAAGTTAGTGAGATTTTATTGGTTGGGTACAATGGACTCGGTGCAAGAACAGTAATAGATCTATGCTGTCCATTGGGTTTAACCAGGCAACTTGGCTTGTCACAAACTGTTATTGGAACATTTTCTTAGGGGTATGCTTCTGACTGAAACAATTTATATAGTAGCCTAGGGCTGGCACCTGCACTACCTGAAATGGGCTGGGAGAATGATGTAACTGATTGGTGTTTCTATGAAAACTCTGTAGTAAGTGAAACCTGAAGGTTGCTCTCTCCATCAGAAACAAAGCCAAGAATCATTGTTTTGGGCAAGAGAAGAATGCAAACAAGACCTTCCAGAATCCCTAAAAAGACAGTAATACCTCACCTAAATCTTCCCCTGAACTAAATTGAGTAGGCAAGTCCAAGTTTACCGCTGAGCTTGGTCTTTAGTTTAAAATACAGAAGTACAAAACTTGAACAATGTAGAAGGTAAATGGAAAATAATCCCCTTTTGGACCTTCACACAAGTAGTCCCATACACCAAATTGGTGTCTAGTTTGGTAATGATCTAGAAAATTACTTTTACGTTTATAGTAGTTTGAGTGACTGAAAATGAAATGCTCTGATATACTTAAACCACAAGTATATGCTGGCTGGAATCTTTTGGTAGCAGCTATTAAGCATATTTTCATATGCCAATTGTTGCTTGGGTACCTAGGGATTTGGCTTGTGGTTTTGGTGAGCACATAAATTTTTTGGTCATTTTCTTGACTATCTCAAGTTTTAAATATGGTTATTTGGGCTAGATCAAGTGCTTTATTTTTTAGTCGTAAAAGAGAAAATTTCATGTATATATTTACATCCTTCAGAAGAATTGCAAGATTTGGGAACCTTATAAGGGCATCTTAACAATAATAATTAGTTATAATCTGCACCCTAAGTCAACATGAAGTGAGAAACTTAGTGCGAATTTAAAAAACTTACCATACATTCACAAACCACAAGATTAACAGGCTGTGAGGTATCCATCTAAAACAAAACAAAACAGGCTATATTGGCACAGCACAAATTTTTTGTTGCATGATGACTATTCTCATGTATCAAATAGAAAGATAATAACTATTAAGGAGACATTATAACATCAATAATATCAAGCAATTTCACTTGCAAAAGTTGATGATTGGTAAAGTATGGGTCTTTATGATTTTCATCTCATAAGATCTTCTATAGTGGGATTTTAGGTCTGATTGCAAGGTGAATCTTTACTGTAGTGGGAGTGCATTTCTACTGTAACTGAGTTTTGGGGCTGCTTGCCTGATCCAAAGAGGGGTAGGTTCCTGCATTTTTTTCAGTCTAATGAGAGAGTGAGTTTTTCCAGTTCCTGTGTTTTGGAATCTATAACATGTGAATTGGAGTGGGTCTTGAGTTTAATGAGACTATGTAAGGGAACCAATGAACTGTTTTAATGGGCTGACAGATGAAATTTGTAAAAGGGAAGAGCGCTTGTGGCACCTGGAAAAAAGATGATTATCCACCTTGGACAGGAGTGGAACTCAAGTGAATCCATTAATCAGATACTAGAAAGCATAAAAATACCATAGCAGACACATTCAATGAGGAAAATTGTCCCCTTTGGATTTGCCTTTATATCCACATTGTTTGGGATAGAAATCCAGCTCTGGCAGGTTTTAATCCATGCTGTCCAACTCCAGCCTATATATTTCTAAAACATTCCATATGTCCTCCAACCCTGGAAGGCCATTTTTTGTTCCACCCACCAGGCCCTTGATATTCATATCATGTTTCATATCATTGCTGCTTGCAGGGATTTCTCATTGCCAAACATTTTACTGCATTTAGCAATCAATCTTTTCTAGTTTTACATAATGCTCGTGTAATTGTTCTTGAAGACTAAGACCAAAGCTTTTTAACATGGTCAACATGCCCAATTGAGCTTTATGGGCAAGGTGAAATATTCCTGTTAACAACACAACTGAGTTCAAGTGCTACATATGGTTCCTTTTTGCCCCTACTTTGATTGTGGTGATTCAATGTTTTCCCTTGGGCTGTATTGTTTACAAACACAAAATTATCAAATATTTAACCAATAAGAAAATCCTTGAGGCAAAGTGACACAGGCAAAATGATGAGCAAAGACAATTGCCAAACGTTATTTCCTATAAAGGTAATATTTCCCTTAAATTTCACCAAATACAAGTCTAAGAAGATGGTTCTAATATGCTGGTAGTTAAAATAAATAGTAAACTACATTGCAACAAATTTTTTCTGATTCAAACTATCCATGATTGTGGATGTAAACAAGATAAGTTTTATTCACCTCCTCTAGTTAAGCAGGATGATACATTGTAATGCTTAGATGTCTTAATATTTATGGTATACTATTTAGTTTCATAGCATAAGTAATTGTTCTCTTGCATGATTTCATTCTTGCATTCTTAAATCACAAGAATTTGATCAAATCCTGATCTTTGTTATTATTGGTTTAAGCCAAATGCCCAGGAAAAGTTTATGCGCATTAAGCATGCATACAATACTTTATTGGACTCAAATTCTCGCCTTAAGTATGATTTTAGAAACCATCAAGCTGATTCAAGTCGAGAAACTAAGAAGGGTTTTCAAAAGAAATCTGGAGATGAGGACGACTTCTATGGATTGGGTGAGATGCTTTGAACATTTCTAATAATTTTTATGATATATATTCTTCTTGAAAGGGATTCAGCTTTATGTGTTCTTGCACTCAGATTGCATAGCAGACATTATCCATTGTCTCTAGATCAGAAATAGTAAAGTTCACCTAAGATTCTCCAGAATTTATGCAACAGAATGTGATTCCCTTCTGGCCTGATGCCTACAAATATATTTTTTGTTGTAAGATAAGTGATTATCTCATGGGGGAGCTGGTGTGTATGGTGCAGGCGATTTTTTTAAAGATCTACAAATATCTATAGGTAGATTTGATGTACATCCTTCTTAATAGAAAAAATAGATGCAGGGAGGTGAAATATATTGCACAAAAGTTAGCATGTCTCTATGAGTAATGTGCTCACAAAATAATGTAATCTAGTTCTGAATCTTGATGTTGCAGAAGACTTCTTCCGGGATTTGGAAACAGAGTTTCATAACTGGGAAGCCAGTGCAGATTCACAAGCAAAACCAAAGAGCCTATGGGAAGAGCTTGCGGTGAGTAGTTTCTACTTTTTTAACAAGTAAAATTCTAACTGTGGTGGATTATTTCTTGTGACTACTCTTCAATCCAGGAAATAGTAAACCAGCATTACACGCAAAAGAATTAGAAAATATGGGAATCACACAAATTAAAACATGGGTTAACTATTTTAATATATTCTATACATCCATAAAAAGAATATGCAATCTTTCATTCATCTAGTCATAATCATTGCTTGAACAGTGCAGCCACATGCAGGTAGGTATATGTTGAGCATATGTTAATGTTTGTAGACACTTCTGATATAATGATTCTGTGGGACTCAATGCTTTGGTAAACTTTGTGATCTATGATCTACTATTTATATTTCAGCTAATGTAATTCCTTAGAGATTCTGTATCTTATATATTATATTATCGAGTTTAATGAATATAAAATATTCCCTCTTTGCATCAGTTACATGTTAGGTCAGTTGATTAAAAACTAATACCTCGGCAATTGAAAAGTGATAGCTATTGGCTCCAAAGCAATTAAGAACAAGAGTTGATTGCTCTTTGCAAGCAAAATATGATAATGAGGTCTATCAATTGTTCATGTAAGCAAAAAGTGGTAAGACGTGGTGATTGGTAAGTTACCTGTATGTTTCACGAATCAAAACATCCACTACAAAGTTACTTTCATTACACCTTGTTGACATCAAGTTTGTTGGTGCTTTAATTTGTCACTTTTGCAACATCAGAAAACATAATAGTGGATGAGGAAATCCTCTCTTCAAACTCATAGGGGAAGTTGCCTGATTTAATCTACTTCTAAATCTAAAACAATAAACAAGCTTGCTAACATAAACACTGTACAATTTGTTCTTTGGAGTTTTTCATAAAGATAAAATAAATAGGTTCTTGACGTATTTGTTTTTGATCTCAAAGGCTAGAGCACGAGACATTGAAGAACTCCTATTTTCACCAATGAATTTTCTCAATTTTATGATAGTTAAAATGTAAACAAAAATACTATCCAAAGATTAAAACAAAGATCTTTGGTGTTGTATCAACAATCTTGAAGAAAACATAACACTTGGAAATAACAATGCCTAGAAGAAGAATGAATGAAGCCAATAGATTATAAATATCCAAAGTTGTTTCATGGACTTGAACATTGATGTCACACAAAGTTAACACACATTCTTATTAATTGGATTCTTCTTTGAACAATTACAACACTTGAGATTGGACTTGAATGGAAATCTTGGCAGCACAAGCAAGCTTCAACTTCACATTCTTTACTCAAAAATACTTTTAAACAATTGATCTGACATAGAACCTGAATGACAATTTTTGTAGCGTAAGTCTAGAATCAACTTTCATTTCAATTTATGTGTAAATGATACATATTTATAGCCTTTAGCTATATCTTCTTGATGTTTCAAAAAAAGAAATGCTTTGAAAGCAATTCTATCCTCATCCTCTAAAACTAATATGAAATATTACTTTCTTTCCATATTTGCTTCTCATCTTGGGCATCCATTTAAAATAAGGGTTTTCATCTTTTGGTTTTTTCTTTAATTTTCTTTAACTGATCCTCATCTCCTCAAAAAAGCAATAAGATATTGATATGCTTCATCTTAGGTGTCACTTTGAATGGGGGGCTCAAATTCATCGCTTTTTCTCCTTTATTTTGCTTTATTTGATGTTCATCCTTCACTTGGGCCATATACTAACTTGGACGCTACTATTTCTTTGTTTCCCACTTTGTTTTGGTAAGAAAAGAATGCTATTTTGGTGCCTAATGAATCTTAGGCACCTATTTACTTTTTGGTGGAGGTTTTGGATATTTTATGCCACTAACACCAAGTTATGAAAATTGGCAAAGTTGGCACATAAAGGAACTTTCTCCACTTGATGACAAAAGTAGAACTTGTGGAGGTTTTTGCCCAAGTTGTGAAAATTGGCACTTGGTGGAACTTTCTCTACTTGATGCCAAAAATTGGAACTTTTATAACTTAATGCCAAGAAATGAAAACTAGCAAAGTTTGTGCTTGATGGAACTTCCTCCACTTGATGCGAAATAGTGGGGAATTTGTGGAGGTTTTTTCCATTAAAGCCAAGTTATGAAAATTGGCAAACTTGATGCTCAATGAAAGTTTCTCCACTTGATGGTAAAAAGTGGAACTTGTAAAGGTTTTTGCCATCAATGCTAACTTTCGAACAATTCATTCACAACTTGGAATTTCTTTTAAATTTATTCTATTTTTTCATTTTCGAACACTAACTTTAATAAAAATTCCATTTCTCATTGCCTTTCATCTTTTTAAATTCTGTTTTCATGTGATGGAGCTTGAAACTATTTTGGTAACCTTTTTGTCTTTGCCATCCACCACTTTTTGCCAAAATAGTAGGAAAAACAAATTGAAATAAATAGCTTTCTAAAAAATAGAAATTTTGATTTTTGTGCTTCTTTCCCAATCCAAGAAACAACAAAAAGTAAAAAAGCAAAAAGTTTTTTTTCTTCCAAAAATAGAAAGTTTGATCTTTGATATTCACCGACATTGCTTGACTTGAATATTGGACCCTCTAAAGTGATTTATGCTTGGAAGGTTATCCCATTTATGATTCTATCACGATGAGCTAAAGAAGATTTTCCTTAGCCTTGATCTTTCCTACCTCTACCTTGCATTTTCCAACATAGTCTTTCTTTTAACTTCTTTCTTTCTTCTACTTGTGCTGGTGTCTCTTTAGGATTTAGAATTTGATAATCTTCATGATGAGCAACCTACATACATTGTTAATGCACCAAGACAAGCCAACACTCATGGAATTGGCTATTTTGATAGAAAATATAACATACTTGACATTGATGTGACAAAATGACCTTACATTTGGCTACACATGAAATGGTAAAAAACTTCTTACATTAACATGAAAAAAAGATTACATTATAAAGAGCTTACAAATACTGTAGATAATAAATGTATCTACCTAACAATGTTACTGTAGCAACAGTAATGACCTAAGCAAAATAAAACATTGACCATTAAATAATATGAGAATAATATATTATTCTAACACCCTCCCTTAATGGTCAATCCATCAACAACATCAAGTTGCCCCCTAAATTTTACAAACTTGTCTGGGCTCAGAGACTTGGTGAGAATATCTGCAGTCTGATCCGCTGTTGGAACATACTGCAGCTGAACTGATCCGTCTTCTACCAGCTGGCGAATGTAGTGACAATGAAGCTCAACATGCTTGGTACGTTCATGGAAGACTGGATTTTTGGCCAGTTTGAGCACCCCTTGGTTATCAGTGTACAAGGGAGAAGGTCATGCTTGTGACATGTGCATGTCAGAAAGCATCCTACGAAGCCAAACTGCCTCACATGCTGCTTTAACAGTTCCTCGATATTCAGCTTCTATCGAGGAAAGAGCCACTGCTTGTTGCTTTTTGCTGGTCCATGTTACAACCCCTGTACCCAAACTGAATACATACCCAGAAGTAGATTTCCTATCATCTACTGAACCTGCCCAATCTGAGTCTGTGTAACCAATCAGCTTTGGATCCTTGCATCTGCCATACAGAATGCCATAGTCGGAAGTGCCCTTAACATATCTCAGCAGTCGCTTCGCTGCAATCCAATGATCAGCTTTAGGAGCTATCATGAAGCGAGAGATGTAGCTCACTGCAAAATTGATGTCAGGTCTAGTGGCAGTGAGATAGATGAGACTGCCCACTAGTTGTCTGAATGTCGTTTCATCGACTGGAGGTGAATCAGAGTTGGCTGACAACTTCAGCCCCTTCTCCATGGGTGTGGAAGCAGGTTTGCAATCTTGCATCCGGAATTTGTCAAGCAAACTTCTGGCATATTTTGACTGAGAGATAAAGATGCTACCATCGGTTTGCCAAACTTCAATACCCAAACAATAATGGAGAAGCCCCAAATCTGTCATGTCAAAGGTCTGACACAAATCTTGTTTGATTGTTGCAATCAAATGTGTTGAACTACCAGTAATGATCAAATCGTCAACATAGACAACAAGAAAGAGAATATCATCACCAGAGTGTTTGACATACAAATTACTGTCAGAAGGGTTGTGCTGAAAACCATGACCAACCAAGTACTGATCAATCTTGAAATACCATGCACGGGGAGCCTGTTTTAGTCCATAGAGCGCTTTCATGAGTCTACACACCTGATGTTCTTTGCCGGCAACCTTGAAACCAGGAGACTGCGTCATGTAGACTTCTTCTTGCAAATCACCGTTGAGGAAGGCACTCTTGACGTCCATCTGATGAACTGTCCAACCAAATTGGGCTGCAATAGTGAGAAGAAGACGAATGGTGCTCATCTTGGCAGTAGGAGGAAAAGTCTCCTCGTAGTCAATGCCCTCCTGCTGTGTGAATCCCCGAGCAACTAATCTGGCTTTGTACTTATCCAAAGTACCATCTGCATGATACTTGACCTTGTAAACCCATTTGCAACTGATAGGTTTCTTCCCAGGAGGAAGATCAGAAAGAACCCAGGTGTGATTTTTCAGAAGACTATGATATTCTGTCTGCATAGCCTGTTCCCACTCTGGAATTCCTTTAGCCTCTGAATATGTATGAGGCTCGTAGATGCTGTGGATGTTGGCCATAAGAGCGAAGTTCACTGTGTGTTGCTGCTTGCTCTTACTACGAGTTGATCTGCCCTCAATGAGTTCATCATCATGAAGATCGCCGATTGTCTTGGCCCACCACTTAGGCCGATGAGTAGAAGTGCCAACATCTGAAACAGGAGTAACAACATCTCTTGGGATTTCTGGAACAAGGTCATCTGGATGTGAATCCTGAGGAAAGTCAGGTGGTGCGAGGTCAGGACCAGTAGACCCCTCATCTTCAGAGTCAGAATGCTCTGAAGCCCTCCCATCATGGGAACCAAGAGGAAGACGAACACCCTCATCAGGAACCTTCGTAGGTTGATCCGCAGGACTTGTAGGAACAAAGGGACCAGTAGTCTCATCAATCACAACATCACGGCTGAATATGAGACGACCTGTCTCCACATCAACCAACCTGTAGGCTTTGAGATTGTCGCTGTAGCCAATAAACATAAGTGTCTGGCTCTTGGAGTCCAACTTGGCACGTTTGGCATCTGGAATCCATACATGAGCGGTAGAACCGAAGACTTTCAAATGGCCCACCTTAGGCTTGCGTCCTAACCAGGCTTCTTCTGGAGTCATCTTCTTAACGGCCTGTGTAGGTGACCGATTCAGGAGGTAGACAGCAGTGTAGACTGCTTTAGCCCAGTATTTCTTAGGTACATTTCTGTACTCCAGCATAGAATGAGCCATTTCAGTAATGGTGCGATTCCTATGTTCAACGACACCATTCTGCTGAGGGGTGTAGGGTGTGGTGAGTTGTCGTTTAATGCCGTGTGCAGCACAAAAAGTAGAGAAGTCAGTTGAACAAAACTCCCCCCCATTATCTGACCTTAGAGTAACAATGTGAGAACCCGATTCTTTCTCAACTAGGGCTTTGAACTGCTGAAATGTGCTGAACACATCTGACTTTTGTTTCAGAAAATACACCCACATTTTGCGACTGAAATCATCAACAAACAATAAAAAGTACCTGGACCCAGTAACAAAAGGAGTATTCATTGGCCCACATACATCAACATGAACCAATTGAAGTACCTTGGAGGCTCGCCAAGAATCACCAGCTAAGAACGGTGTTTGATGCTGCTTGCCAGCTTGACAGGCTCCACAAACTCCATGATTGTGAGTTTGGATCTCAGGTAGACCAGCAACAAGACCCTCCCGAGATAACTGAGAGAGGTAGTGGACATTCAAGTGCCCATAACGCTGATGCCAAAGTTTGCTGATGGTTGTACGTCGAGCTGCGAGAGCGTGCTCCTGAGAATCACCGGAATCAGCAAGTCGATAGAGACCATGATCCTCAAGTTCCATCGCAATTGTTGTACGAGTCTCCCTATCAACAATGCTGCAGGTGGACGAGCTGAAAACAACATCCAACTGGGGAGAATGCCGCATGATCTAACTGACGGAGAGGAGATTATGTTCCATGCCGGGAACATAGTAAACATTGAGAAAGAGTAAATGTCTTCCTCCGGAGTGAATCTGGACAGTGCCTTTACCAGCAACTGTGTACTCTTCGCCTCCTCCGAAAATGACAGAATCTGAGAAGGGTTCGAACTTTGTGAACCAATCCCGACGATGCGTAAAATGTCGTGAAGCCCCTGAATCGATATACCAGGAAGAAGAATGTACCGGATCTGCAGTTCTCTTGGCCATAAATGCATAGAATGCAGACTCTTTCTGCTCAGTGTGCTCGGCGACATGTGCCTTTTGTTGAGATCCTTCCTGCTTCTTTTGTTCAGAAGCCATCCGAGTGCGACAATCAGCCTTAAGGTGACCGAATTTGTGGCAATAATTGCACTGAACGTTCTTCTTCTTCTTGCTGTTGTGTGAAGAACCAGAGCCTTTCGGCTGAGAAGATTGAGGCTTCCCTTTGTTCTTAGCAGAAGATTTGGCTGAGAACGCCTGTTCTGTGGAGGACGAACTAGCACTGCTTCCAAACTGTTGTCTCCAACGATCCTGTTGTAGAAGCTTGTTACACAAGTCTGGAAACTTCAAGTCAACATTTGTTGAAGTAATATTGAGCGTCTCAATGAAATGCTCATAAGATTTTGGCAAACTCTTAAGAGTAATGACGACCATGTCCTCTTCCTCCATCTTTCGTCCAATGGCTTCCAGCTGGTCTCGAATCTCTTTGATCTTTGTCAGATGCTCTTGAAGAGTGGTGTGCTTCTCATCCATCATTATTGAAAAAAGCATGTTCTTGAGAAAAAACGCACGACTCTTATCTGACGTTTCATGGAGATCCTTCAGGGTTGTCCATACCTCAGCAACTGTTTTTCCTGACGGCACTTGTGGCAGTTGATCGTCAGTGACGGAAAGCTTGATGAGCATGACAGCTTCCCGGTTGTGTTCATCCCATTTGTCCTGATCCTTTCCGGCTACAGTGGGTCGAGGTGAGTGCCCCAAGACGACCTGATCGAGACAACGATATTCAAAGATCGTCAGCATACGCTGCTTCCAGGTGTTGTAATTCTTCCCGTTGAACTTCTGGCTGCTTTCGAGCATTATGTTCGTGAGAGATGTCGTCACGTACCTCGCAGTCAAACAGGTGAAGGCAAGATAATGCAAAGAAAGCAGAAATACATAAACCCGAACACAGATTTTGAGGTTTTACTGAAAACCCAGAAAAGATAAATAAAAACCCAGAAGGATGGAAGAATACCCAAAAAATTTTAACACGAATTTCGAGGCACGGAAAACGAGGTACCCAGAAAAATCTAGTGACAACCCAATTGAGATCTTGCAAAACCCAAAAGGAATTTGCGATCAGAAACAAATTTCGACTTCAAACTGAGGCACAGCAAACGAGGTACCCAGAAAAAATGGACGATGACCCAGTTGAGATCACAAAACCCAAAAGGAATCTGTGATTAGAATTTTTGTTTGACTTCAAACTGAGGCACAAATTTCAAGGCACAGAAAACGAGGTACCCAGAAAAAATGGACGACGACCGAGTTGAGATCTCGGAAAACCCAGTAGGATTTGAAATAAAAATAATTTTTCGACTTGATCTGAGGGTTCAAAACCCTAGTCGAAATTTCTGGAAACCCTAGGCAGCCATGAAAACCAGAAAAGTTGAAAAAAATATTAGAAATCTGCTGAAATCTTAGCACCCAGGTTGGAAAAACCCTAGCCGTCGCTGGTACAGGCAAAAATGACCTGTTGAAGCTTAGAAATCACCAAAAATCCCGCTCAAAAGACGTGTGAAAAACACGGATAAAAGAAAAACGTGATTTTCAGAACGCTGGTATGAACAAACGCGACCAGAAGCAGAACAATCATGCCTAGAAATATGACGCGCGGGTTGCAGACACGTTTTGGACGCGAATCCAGAAAAAAAGGGACGCACTAGGGTTTAGCAGAAAAATCTGCGACTAGAAACCCACGAATTTTTTTCAGACAAAGAGCCACGAAATTTTCAGAAACCCTAGGACAGAAAAAATTCGAATTATGGCTGCAGATAGGCCCACGAATTTTTAGGGTTTTGTTCTTTTAGGCTCTGATACCATGAAATGGTAAAAAACTTCTTACATTAACATGAAAAAAAGATTACATTATAAAGAGCTTACAAATACTGTAGATAATAAATGTATCTACCTAACAATGTTACTGTAGCAACAGTAACGACCTAAGCAAAATAAAACATTGACCATTAAATAATATGAGAATAATATATTATTCTAACAACACATATGGTTGATCTTAAAGTATTTTTAGAGGTAGCAATTTTGGTTACCAACAATGGATCTTTTGGGGACCATGGGACATACTTGGGTTATAGGAGAACTTCAGAATCTTAGGTGAATAAAAAGATTAGTGCCATTATCCATTGGGTGATTCCGTTGAGTTGAACCTATATTGTGGCAAAAAACAAAAAAAATCTAAATTGAAACATATAAGAAAATATATCACTAGAAAAGGGAAACATTATGACATCATGAATATATGAAAATAAAAATATAACCTACCTACCTACTTATGGATAGAAGGAAACACATGACTAAATGAAACCATTAGCAGGTTGAAGAAAATAACATCCCTTCCATTTAAGTTGGCGTTCTAATTGCAACAACTCATATTTTGAAAACCTTTGCAAATTGCTTGTCAAGGTACTATGTTCAGGTGGATAGGAACAATCATGTAGTGATTTTTTTTCACAAACTGATTGATGAGTGTTGGTTTTGGATGATCCTCTTCCATACTAAGAAACTTCTCAATCCCATGAAGATATCGGGTCTCTTGTTCAAGATATTTGACCAAATCTTGCAACTCTTAACACATCTGGGAACGATGACCCACACATATTTGATTTAATTCTTATCATTTGTCCTTTATACACACCCAACCTTGAACTCGGTCAAACTATCATCCTCTAGGAAAGGCTGAAGTTGTTGTAAGGAAATTTTTCTTATTGATTCTAGATTTAATGAATCTAGCATTCATATTAGTGGGGCTAGATTATGGTGGGAACAATTCTTGACCATCTTCATCAATTCAGCCTTCATTTGACAATCCATCCAGGTTTGAACTTGAGAGACCATGAATGTATAAATCTTCAACCACTAAGTCATTATCAAAGTATACCAAAGTATACTTGCTAAAAAATTATTATCTTCTAGTAGCTCACTTTGCCATCCAACACTCCATAGCGCCACTCCTTGAATAGCCTAAGTCCTTTTAGCTTCATCAGTGCAATTAACTTCAATGAATGTGTCTTTAGGAGGGAGAAAAAAATTAGGTTCTTCATTATCAATCTTGTCATTGTTATCTCCTATTATCTAGGAAGGATTATGAATATATTTCTTTGATGGAATTTCATTTTATTTTCTCTTCTTCTTCTTTGATATCTTAAAGAAAAAGATCCACTTCTTCCTCATTGACATATATGCGATCTATTGAAGATGAGGATGAGTCAAAACTCAAAAGAGAGATCATTATGTCCTCTAGTGGATGCTTGCTCTCAAGGAATTGTAGAAAACCATCAAGATCTAGTGCAAAATCCTTCTCACGGGCTTCTAAGTTTAAAGTTGAAGTATGTTCAAGAAATTTTTCTTCATTGACATCATGAATAATATCGACTTCCTAGAATTGGAAATTTTGATCAAAACCACTTGTTTAATTCACAAATCTTAGTCCAAGGGGTTGAGTTTAATTGGTTAAAGCATTGAGTTTTCCATGTGGAGACCTATTGACGTGGTTTTTGCGACTACACCAACACAGAATAAAGTTGCCAACGGCTACTCTATCCTCTCTTGAACAAAGTATTCAGCATGCTAAGATTGCAAGTGAGTTCATGCTTTCAACTCCAAGGTTCCGATAATGCAATAGAATACCCTCAGTTGGCTTGATGTGATTTGCTCTTATTTCAAGGGGACTTACACAATTGTTCGACAGTTGATAGCAAACAGCGGACTAAGGGATTTCATGTAATTCAAATGATTTGGCAGGTGAGCACAAGTTTCCTAATTCTAACCGGAAATGAACTGAAATTAAATGAGTGCAGGGATAAGAATATTCTATTCTACCCTAAAGCGTGGGACACAGCGATCAATTCTCACAGACTTCAACCAAGCTCTATTTTGCCTCACTTCGAACAGCTTCCGCGGAACTGGTGCAATCTTTAGAGGAGTGACTTAAGATGTTCAGATCACGATTTAGCATGAAGACACCATCACAACGACGCATGCCAACATATAAACCATAATCGAAGTTAAGTTTCACAAAGTTCCAGTTGACCACGCAAGGCGAACCCACTCCGAGCGCTAGTGGTATGGACAAGCCAAGTCTTGTTCAAATCGAGCACCACATTCCACAATTACTAAGTACTTGCATGAAATGAAATCTACTTTACTTTAAGCTACTTCAAGATGCTACGTGAATTGGAAGGACGAAGAAGCCTCAACAACTACTCATAACAAAGAAGAAATCACCATCAATGAAAATTCTTTATTATGAAAGCATTCATGACAACTTCTTACAAAGTATTCAATGGCAAGACTTTCCTTCCTTTTCAATCTAAACTACTCTACTTTCTACTCTATCAATTTCTCTCTACTCCTTCTCTAAGCTCTGCTTCTACTTCTAAATCTAATGAGGTACAAATGAGGGGGACTCCCCCTTTTATAGTTGGCCAAGTCCAACGGACGGCTCAAATCACAATCGGCTGGATGGCCCAGATTGTGCCACCTCAACCCTAAACAAGATCCGCCTTAAAAACCGCCATAATGGAAAGTGGGGCAATAAATGAGCAATTAATGGCCACCATCCTTCTAGAAGATTCCTGTTTGTAGATGCGTTCACACTGTTCTCGATCTTCTTCTTGACATTGTTCTTCAACTTCTTCTTTGTCACTTGAGTTATACTTAGTCTCAACACTTAGCCATTTTTTGCAACTTTTCTTCCTTCGAGGCCGAAATGTCATCTTGGATTGTTTTCTTCATCACTTTAAATCATCACCGCTTGGTCTCGACGTTCCTCCTGCAAAACAAGCAAGGAGAAGGGTATTAGAACATTTCATAATATAAATTCAACTTACTTACCAGGATTTTCGCGCTTTAACTTCCAAGAGTTCATCGTTTTCTCTAGCACAACTTTGCTTTCTTCATAATTTTCCAACGTCTTGACTTCAACTGTATTCCCCTTCACTTTTCCAGCAATTTTGATCTCATTCATCTCTGGCTCAGGAAAATTATCTTCACGAAGAGCTTGAGCAAATTCACCTAGGCAGTTTCTTTCAAATTCATAGTCTGGAGTATTTTACCTTGAAAACACATTTTCTTCACTTTGCCTTTAGAAAATTTTCAAATTTTCCCTTAGGAAAACTCATCAATCTAGTGCCCATCAAAAATCTTCATCCTGAAGGCCGCAGCGAAGCATGGAAGACTTTAAAATCAACTCCTCATCGATAATCTTCAATACCCAGAAGAAAATTTCCTTCAAAACGCATCGAACTTATGGGTGCACAACGAATGGGTTCATTTAATTTTCTTGAATTTTGCACTTTTGAAAAATAAAATTTTTTTTAACAAATTTGATTCCGTTCTTCATATCTGTGAAGATTTCTTGTTGCTTCGACTTGGAAAAATTTATCAATTCTGTGCAGCTGGCATCATCTGACTTCATCCACTGACAAAATTCACTTGGACTTTAGGAAAATTCACCACTTCACCAGATAAGCGTTTTTCTCTTAAGGAAAAACATTTTTTTGCCTTAGAATTTTTTTTTTTTTTTTTTTAATCACTCAGCACTTTTGAAAATTTTGCCTTAAATTTTTTTTTTTACTTCAAATCATCCTCCTGTGGTGAGAAAATTCATCCACTTCTCTTAGAAAATATTTCTTGAAAGCACATCACACTTAACATATTTTATTTTTCACTTGGCAATTTCCAACGCCTAGGCATGCATTATTTTTCATCACTTAGCAATATTCTCCATTTAAACCTTAGCGCACTTCACACTTGAAGGGGAAAATTTAACTTTACCATGCCTAGCATACTTTACTCATCTCCATTTCCAACGCCTAGGATATTTCATCTTTATTCATGTCCCTATGGGCGTATTTAGCACCTTGAGGAAGATATTTCACTTCCACGCCCAGCAACATTTTCATCTCCCCCCCTTCACCTTACCTAGGCGCATGTAGTAGGATATTTTTTAAACTTCAACGCCTAGGCCATATTTTTCATTACTTAGCACTTTCAACACCTTACTTATCACTCACCAACCTATACTCTTTAGGCGCACACCACACTTGGAGGGGAGTATTCAGCACGCCTTGGTTTCTCTTCTTGCATGGGTGCATTCAAAGGAGAGAGAAGAAAGTCAATCCTTTTGTCCTCTTCTTAGCAAGCTTGGGCGCATTTCAGCATATGAGAAGGATGACTCTTCAACTTCTTTATTTTGTCTTGACATGCCCTCATTTGGGCGCATTTGATGCCTTTAGGAGGATGAAAATATTTGACTTCTTTGACTCTTTCTTCCCTTGGGCGCATTTTACTAGTGGAGGAGGATAAAACACTGACTTTCTTTGACTTGAGTGGGAAGTGGGCGCATTTCCACATAGCTGCAGGATGGGCGCATTTAGAGGGGTGAGCAGGACGAACTTTTAACTTAGAATATTTTTCAATCTTCATCAGCTTCCCTTGGGTGCATTTTGGCTAGGCAGCAGGATGAAAAATGTTGACTCTTTGACCTTTTGTGAACTTGGGCGCTTTTGAGCATGTGGTGGATGAAACTCATACTTAGAATTTTTTTTGCATGCCACTACCTTGAGCTGGGCGCATTTTGGCATAGGAGCAGGATGAACTCTCTTGCCTTAGAATTTTTTCTTGATGTCCCTTGTAGCTGGGCGCATTTCACATGTGATAGAGGATGAAGATTAACACTTAGACAAATTTTTAGCAACTCCTCAAGGATGGCGCATTTAGAGGTGGCAGGTGGATTTGACAATGACTTAGAAACTTTTTCAAACTTCTTCATCCCTTGAGGGTGCATTTTACCCTTGGAGGTGGATGAACACCTAGAATATTTCCATGCTTGGCTTGCTCTCCAACTGAAGTAGGCTCATTTGGCCCAGGGTGGAGGATGAAACTCAGACTTAGACATTTTTCTAACTTTCTGCCAGGGTCTCCATGACTGCTATTTATAGTAAGTCCTTCAATTCTTGCATATCTGAAGCTCAAAATGATTTGAAATTTTGAACGTTGGATCTTCACGACCTTGTTACCCTGTTGGCATTGCTATTTTTAGTTGGCCTGCTATTTTTAGCTCATTTCTGAAGGTGATTTACTATAAATAGTAACTGCTCGTTTCTGATACCTCCACAACTCCGTTTGATTTGAAATTTGAATGATGCGCTCCTCACCACGTGACTTGCCTGCTGACACTGGCGCATGCAACTAATTTGCTATTTTTAGCTTGTTTCCGAAACGACTTACTATAAATAGTAAGTGCTCCGTTTGTCTTCAAATTTTACCAGCAGATAGCCTGAAGGATGCTGATCGCGGTGGTTTACACCGGTTTTCAAAAATTCTGACTTTTTACCCCTCTTTTCAGGTCCCGAAGCTGGAAACCCTAATTTGTTCTGCATGCATATCAAATGATCTCCGTTTATCCTCGTTTCTGTTGCATTGCGATCAGCTCGTGATTCTGAAGTGCTGGGAAGCGGCTGCCGGGACGCACCTGCTAAAAATAGTAAGTTCCTTACTAAGTGACCATCTCCATTTGCATGTCACATCACTGCGAAGCTCTCGAAAAACCCATAAGGAATATGCAGACATGCAAAGAAAACCCTGACATGCAAACCCTAAAAATAGCCTCTGAAGGCTGAACTCTGAAAGTCATTATCTTGCTTTGCATGTTACATCACCGCGAAGGTCTCTGAAAACCCAGAAGGAATCTCCAGACATGCGTAGACAAACTCTGCATCTAGGCTCTGAAATTGGCTCTGGAAGCTGGACTGCTAAAAATAGCAAGTTGTCCGTTTCAGCTCAAATTTTGCCAGTGAGTAGCCTGATGTGCTCCGAATGCAGTGTGACTGTTGGAATCTCAAAAATGCTGAAGGATTGCCTGTAATTTCACACTTACTAAAAATAGTAAGTAGCCAGAATCAGATGAAATTTTAGTGGAAGCTTGCTGGAAGCACACTGACATCAATGTTAGTCTCAAATCTCAATTTACTCACTTCATTTGACCTGAAATTGGCAAGGAAGCTCAAAACCCTAATTTTCAGACTTGGCCAAACCCACGTTTAAACTCCATGGCGGAGACATCCCCGGAAAGGACAAACAGCAGAAAGAGAGGGAGAGACAAAACCAAAGCCAAAAGACGAGGAACGGAGCAAAAACTAGGGGGTCCCCATTTTGAATGGGGTGATGTGTGAAAAGGTCACAACAAGACCCAAGTTCAATTCCTAATGGGACATCTAATATGGAATTCTAAGTTGTGACTCTTGGTCTTCCATAGGTGGTTTCTAGTGTGGTTGCTTGAAAGGAGCTGATACTAGTCTAATAGCTGTGCTTGCAAGAGCTTGTATTGGTAATGATTAACAATATAAAAAAAAAATCACCAAACTTATAGTAGCAACCTTCTGAGATAAAGAAACATTTTGGGTTTTTTGATAATGGAGTTAGATGTTGAAGAAAAACATCAATTTCTAGCATGAGATTATTTTTTTCTTCATTAGAGATCTTCTAAAATTCCTTACCATTAATGCACAAGGAAAATGTTGACTTTGAAGTTGAATCCTCTTGAGAGAAAAATATTTGTTATCTTCAACTACATCTTGTGCAAAATTTTCAAACAACCCTTAGAATGAAAAAGAAAAAACTATTGGACTCATCCTCCTATTTATCACAATGTTAGCGTTTTAATTTGCATCTTTCAATGCAACACAAAATGAAACAGATGCACAATAGAATTGCCCTTTGATTTAGAAGGGGAAGCTCCCTCTAAAGTAAAAATTAGCCTACTATAAACAATATGTACTTTTTTTTAAGGAAGACTTTTATTTATTTAAATGGTAAATGCTTTTAATCTGAAGCTATGAACCGGTGAGGTCACAAACAGGGGACCTCATCCCCAATATAACCACTCAACAATACCACCCCAACGGGGTTTGAACCTTGGTGGCAAGAACAGCAACACCACCCTTAAGCCATCACACCATGCCAATATCAGCTAAACAATATGTACTTGCAATTTGTCTTTACAACATTTGTTTTGAAGAGGTCATGTTAAGTTTGAATAAGCTTTAAATACATCTCTTTTTGGGTTTGCCTAGTGTAAAAGGCCAAGAAGCTCTTTCAACACAAGACAAAGGATTTTATGCCTTTTTAATTGAAAATATATTCTAATAGTAAACACTTGAACTATTTAGTCAAAAACAAAGATTAAACAATACAAGTACACATATTTGGATAGATTAACACATAAACATGAACACTACAGTAAATTAAATGTAGGATCCGACACAAAGCCATGATCTATATCTTTAAGTTAACATGCAATACAAAACTTACAAGTTTGTTGAAGCAATTCAACCCTCTACAAACATAATGAGACATCTCATTAAACATCTATTAGCAAGATGGGCGTAATAAATTTCATTGAGTAAATATCAAATTCTAAATAACAATGACACTAAAAACTCAATGAGTAGCAATTCCAACAATATGTAGGCATGGGAATTATCATTGATCAAACTAAATGCAAAAAGACAGTTATTTGCACTTTTTAAAAAGAATTGCATTAAAACAAACAATTAAAATTAACTCAGTTTCAACACTAGCTATGATTGCTTGCATGACATGCAAGCTTTATTACAAATTATCTCGTCCACTAATTATAATTTTACATGTGACTGCCAGTTCAACTGACAATCACAATCATTACAATTTATCCTTTACTGTTCACATCTCTTGCATGATGAAATAGACGACTTAACAATAGTTGACTCCTCATAAAGCTCCTTGTGTCGAAATAGGATTTTCTAGAAGGAAGCTTTGGATGATAAAGTTGATGAATCTGATCATGGCAAGCATTTTGGTATCCTGAAACTTTGACAAGCACTTGGCACTTTGAATTTGAAAAATCTTTGTCAATTTGTATTGAACCTTAATTGAAAATTAAATTTGGAATTGTAATCAACAAGAAATTAATAGTTGTCACTTCTCTTCCAACACATCGTTAATCAACCTTTGATGTCATGATATCGTTGACAAAAGCTTTCTTCTTTTTGATCTGATTGACCAGCTTAGAATATCACCATCCTTCACCTTTTTTTCTTCTATCTACATAATAGCCTTATTTTTAGGAAGGCAAGAACTAAAAGAGTTTTGGCTCTGTTTTAGAAGACCAATGCCTTTATAAATCTAAGCCCATATTGTATTTGACATAATCTTTAAAAGAAGCACGATTAACTCGTCACTTAAGTTAATGTGATTAGGAGATGACAATAACATATAAAAAGTGTGCTAGTATTCTATTTCTTCTCTTTGGACTTGTTTCTCTTAACAGATTGGCATTTCATAAGCTAACTTGTGCACTTTCTGAATCCCTTAAATACCTCTATGGTTGGAATGATCATCAATGGAATGCCACTTATCTTTAGGCACTCTTTCATGCTTGCAATACTCCTCCATACATATGCTGATTTTTCACTTCTTGACACTTTGACTAGATTGCAACCTCACATATCAAGAGAAATTTCATAGAGGACAAATCCTTCTTACTTTTCTTGACCGCAAGTTACATGCTAGACAACAGTTTTCTGATTTGGCATTTAATTTGTGACTATGTTGGAAATATTGTCATTGATGTCAAAGGGGCATGGATAGTTTGTCATTGATGTCATTGGCAGATTGAAGACATGTTATAGTGGCGTCTCCATTGAATAAAATTAATGAAGGATAAAAACAATGATAAAGACAAAAGATCAAGACCGACTTCTCTAAGGGCGATTGTTAAGTTTAAAACTTGGTGCTAAAATTTTGAAGATCTGAAATTAAATTGTGTGAAGTGCCTCATTGAAGAATTTGGAATTAAAATAAATAAAATATTTATTATACATGGGCTGACCCATGACTTGGTAAGCGCCATCTTGGAGAAAGCAAATTAAAAGTAAGTAAATTAAATTTGTTTTTTTCTTAAGGGCCGACCCCTCTTCAAAGGATTGCCCCTCTTGGTGTTGATGTTATTACAGCGTCGGGATTCTCTTCCAGCTTCGATCTCCTTGCATTGAAGAATAAATTAAATAATAGCCATAGGCTATTTAATTTATGTTGACATCGATTGATGAGGAGGCGCCTCATCTTGAATATTAATTAATATTTATTTATCTCTTGGAGCCGACTTCTTTGATCCGCCACCTTTGGAGACATATCTTTTCTTTGAAAGGACAACATGATGTATTGAAGAGTTGCGACCTCTCTCCCTCTCTTGTATTTATATAAGATGCTTATTCATTGTATCATATCGATTTTCACATTTATAATTCATAGTTCGAGTTTCCAGCAAGAGTGAATTTATCCAAGAGCAGATCGAAGCCTTTGACGGAGGTTGATATACTTATCAAAAGTGTTGAATTATCTTCAAGAGATATCACATCATTTTGGTGCTGTGTTTGGCCTCATTGTAAAAGAGATCATTGTTTGATATTCAATATATAAGCGATATATTGTTGCTGGGTTTTTCTCCCTCAAGTGGAGGGTTTTCCCAGGGTATATGCTGTGTTTATGTGTTTGAATTTGAATTAAAATCTGAGTTTTTATATCTGATCATAAAATTAACATGGTATCAGAGCGGTTTAAGAAAGATCGTGATCAGATTCTTCAAGCAGCGCTATCATCCACTCTTATTCTCATTTTTTGTTGCATCTATCTTACTGTCAAGATGGTGAACGGGCTCAAAATCGAAGATAGACTTGAGGGTGCATCAAACTTCACCTCTGGGAAGTTTAGAGTTATGCTTACTTTGGAAGAAAATGAGTTAGCTGAGTTTGTGGAGGGTGAAGTTCCCGAACCGTCCGATGAGAATGAGAAGTCTCAATGGAGAAAGAATTGCACTAAGGCAAAGAAGATTTTGGTAGACTCTGTGAAGGACCACCTTGGGCCAATCATCTCCAAGTTGAAGACATCAAGAGAGATGTTCAAGACCTTGGAGGAGATGTATGAAATCAATAACTCAAGCAGAGCTCTTGCATTAAAGGAACAACTTCATCATATCAAGATGGCGAAAGGAGATTCCGTCATCACATTCTTCATGAAGATCACCGAGTTGAGAGATCAGCTCTCTACCATTGGGCATATTGTTGATGACAAGGATTTGGCTATGTTGGCTCTTAATGGTCTTCCTCAATCTTGGGAACCATTCATCCAAGGTATCAGTGGGAGATCAAAACTTCCTAAGTTTGATCACTTGAGGGCAGATTGCATCCAAGAAGAATCAAGATTGGCTGCAAGAGGCATTGGACAAAGCTCTACAAATAAAGACATTCATGTTCTTGCCGCTCAATCCTCGAAGAAGAAAGGAAAAGAAGGGAAGAAAGGCAACTTCAAGAGGAATAGAGATAAAGGATCAGATGGTGCCCCTGCATCCAAGAAGAAGAAAGATCTCTCTTGCATACAATGCTTCAGATGTGACAAGTTTGGTCACTATGCAAAAGATTGTCCTACTAGACCTAAGCAACAGGCTTCAATTGCAAATGTGGGTGAGATCTCTCCTTAGAAGGATTCAAGTGGATTTCTATTCTATTCTACCTTATCAAGCAATGTGCCTACAGACAACAATACTTGGTTGATTGATAGCGATGCCTCTCGCCACATCACTGGATTTAGAGAGCATCTATCTAATTTGGTGGAGAGAGACTCAAGTGTTCAAGTCATTATTGGAGATGATGCATGTTATTCTGTGAAAGGTGTTGGGACCTCCTCTCTTCACTTAGATTTTGGAATCTCTTTACAGTTGAGTGATGTGCTATTTGTTTCGGGTATCAAACGGAACCTTGTCTCTATCTTAGCCTTGGAGGACAAGGGATATCAAGTTGCATTCTCCGAAGGAAAAGTTCTTGCATGGCCAAAGAACTCAAGTATCAAGATTGCTCGAGTGATTGGAGTTCGACATGAGAGTCTCTACAAACTTTGCACTCGTCCACTCCAGGCTTTGTTGCATGATTCATCAAGTTCGTGTGAGCTTTGGCATAGAAGACTTGCTCACCTTCACTTTAGAGCACTACCAACCATGGAGAAGATGGTCATGGGCCTTCCTAAACTTAGCTAGGAGCATGAAGGCACTTGCAGAGGTTACGCCTTGGGTAAGAATACTAAAGGTCCATTTCATAGTAGTGAAAGTAGATCTAAATGCATTCTAGATCTTATTCATTCTGATTTGTGTGGTCCAATGTCTATTGCTTCATTGAGTGGTTTCTTGTATTACATAATTTTCATTGATGACTACTCTAGAAAGACTTGGATTTATTTCTTAAAGACTAAAGAATCTGAGGAAGTACTTGAAAGATTCAAGGAATTTAAAGCTCAGGTAGAGAACTTGTCCGGAAAGAGGATCAAAGTTCTGAGATCTGACAATGGAGGAGAATACATCTCTGGAAGCTTCTGTAACTTTTGCATTGAAGAAGGGATTAAGAGGGAGTTTTATGTCCCTTACAATCCTCAGCAGAACGGTGTTGCAGAAAGGAAGAACAAATCCATAGTAGAAGCAACTAAAGCCATGATCCATGATCAAGATCTGCAAACCTTCCTTTAGGCTGAAGCATCTAGGACAACAGTGTATGTTCAAAATAGAAGCCCTCACCACATTCTGGAGAACATGACCCCTAAAGAAGCTTTCACAGGTGTGAAACCAAAAGTAAGTCATTTGAGAATCTTTGGTTGTCCTGTGTATGTTCATGTACCTAAAGATAAAAGGACAAAGTTGGAACCATCTGGCAAGAAGGGAATATTTGTGGGCTACAGTGAGTCTTCAAAAACCTACAGAGTCTACATTCCAGGTCAGAAACTGATAGAGATCAGCAGGGATGTTACATTTGAAGAAGATGTTGCATTCAAGAGATCTAAGGGCACTCTCATTGAGATAGACAATGAAGACCAAGAGTCTCCTCAGGACATGGAAGTTGACCATACTCCTGAGATTCAGAGGGAGGCTATTGAACCTAAAGAAGATGATGATCTAGTTGAGCCTTTGGAACCTACTAATGGACTGAGAGACATTGTGATTGGACGAAAGAGACCTCTTTGGGCTAGGCAAACAATGCAGGAGGCAGAAAAGTTTGCAGCCCCGAGAGGAACATTTAGAGAAAGCAAAAGGCCTCACAAATTTTCAAGCTATGTTGCATTGATGATTCAAATCATTGAGTCTGAGCCTTCCAGTGTTGAGGAAGCTACTAGTTAGCAAGTATGGAGAGATGCTATGGCTAAAGAATATCAATCTATCCTCAAGAATGATGTTTGGGACATCGTACCTAGACCTGAAGGAAAATCTATTATATCTTCTAAGTGGCTCTTCAAGATCAAGCATGCGACTGATGGGAGCATTGAGAAGTACAAGGCTAGGTTTGTGGCTAGAGGATTCTCTCAAAAAGAGGGAATAGACTATGAGGAAACATTTGCTCCAGTTGCTCGATATACATCCATCAGGACTATCATTGCTATTGCAGCAGCTAAAGGATGGAAGTTACATCAAATGGACGTGAAGACAACATTCCTAAATGGTGTAATTGAAGAAGTATACATTGAGCAACCTGATGGCTTTGAGGTTCATGGGAAGGAGTCTCATGTTTGCAGAGTGAAGAAGGCTTTGTACGGCCTTAAGCAGGCTCCTTGCGCTTGGTATGAAAGAATTGACAGATACCTGATGAGCTTGGGCTTCTCCAAGAACGATGTTGATTCAAACCTGTATTTCAAGGTAATTGATGGTGAAGCATTGATCTTGGTTCTATATGTTGATGATTTATTTCTTACTAGAGAAGATCACCTCATTATCAAATGCAAGAAGGAGTTAGCTTCGGAATTTGAAATGAAGGATCTTGGATACATGCACTACGTCCTTGGTTTAGAAGTTTGGCAAAGGCCTAATGAGATCATTCTTAGTCAAGGGAAGTATACAATTGACATCCTGAAGAGGTTTAGTATGATGGATTGCAAATCCATGTCTACACCTATGGAGACCAATTTGCAGAAGTTAAAAGAGGCTGCAGCTAGTTCAAATCTGGTGGATCCTACTATGTACAGGCAATTGATTGGATCGTTGATGTATCTAGTCAATACTAGACCAAATATTTGCTATGCAGTGAGTGCACTTAGTTAGTTCATGTGTGAACCAAGGAAAATACATCTAGTTGCAACAAAGCATATCCTGAGATACTTGCATGGCATAGTTGGGTATGGCTTGAGATATTCTTCTGGTGTGGACTTGGAGCTGCATGGATATTCTGATTCTGATTGGGCAGGGTGTGCTGCTGATCGGAAAAGCACCTTTGGATGTTGCTTCAGTTTGGGGTTTGCGATGATATCCTGGTGTAGCAGGAAGCAATCTTCAGTGGCACTTAGCACCGCAGAGGCTGAGTATATTGCAGCGTGTGTGGTAGCTCGAGAAGCAATGTGGCTTCGAAAGCTCCTTGCAGGATTGTTTGGACAATCATTGGAGCCGAATGTCATTCATTGTGATAATCAAAGTTGTGTGAAGCTTTCTGTCAATCCAGTGTTTCATGACAGAACTAAACATGTTGAGATCAAATACCACTATATCAGAGATATGGTATTGAGGAAAGCAATCCAATTGAAGTACATCAACACTGATGAGTAGACAGATATTCTCACCAAGCCTCTCTCCAAAGTAAAGTTTGTGTACTTTCGAGACAAGCTTGGTATTGTGGAGAATGAAGTCCTGGCTGAGAGGGAGACTCAGCATCAGTGATCTTCTATGATTTGCTTTAATGCATTTCTCTTTGTGAGAGAGATTTGAGGTGCAAGCCCTTGTTAATACATTTCTCTTTGTGAGAGAGATTTGAGGTGCAAGCCCTTGTTAATGCATTTCTCTCTGTGAGAGAGATTTTAGGTGTAAGCCCTTGTTTAATGCATCTTTCTCTGTGAGAGAAATTTGAGGTGAAAGCCCTTGTTTCCACCCTTTGGGAGTAGCCATGGTGGATGCCATGTTGAGTGACTCCATGACAGCATCACGTGAGAGAGTCTGTGATGATTTTCTTGTACTTGTGTTTTCACCCTCTGGGAGTAGCCATGGTGAACATCATGATGAGATGACAACATCACATTGAGTGATTCCATGATGGGCACTTGTGCACTTATACCATACATGGGAGTAGCCATGGTGGTTGATATCACATTGAGGTGATATGTTCTTCTCCACATATGGGTGTAGCCATTGTGGATGTCATTTCATGACATTGGTTAGCTGGAAGTATTCTCCCTAGTTGAGAGGGAGTGTTGATGTTATTACAGCATTGGGATTCTCTTCCAACCCTGATCTCCTTGCATTGAAGAATAAATTAAATAATAGCCATAGGCTATTTAATTTATGTTGACATCGATTGATGAGGAGGCGCCTTATCTTGAATATTAATTAATATTTACTTATCTCTTGGAGCCGACATCTTTGATCCGCCACCTTTGGAGACATATCTTTTCTTCGAAAGGCCGACATGATGTATTGAAGAGTTGCGACCTCTCTCCCCCTCTTGTATTTATATGAGATGCTTATTCATTGTATCATATTGATTATCACATTCATAATTCATAGTTCGAGTTTCCAGCAAGAGCAAATTTATCCAAGAGCAGATCAAAGCCTTTGAAGGAGGTTGATATACTTATCAAAAGTGTTGAATTATCTTCAAGAGATATTGCATCATTTTGGTGCTGTGTTTGGCCTCATTATCGGCCTCATTGTAAAAGAGATCATTGTTTGATATTCAATATATAAGCGATATATTGTTGCTGGGTTATTCTCCCTCAAGTGGAGGGTTTCCCCAGGGTATATGCTGTGTTTATGTTTTTGAATTTGAATTAAAATCTGAGTTTTTATATCTGATCATAAAATTAACACTTGGGAGAGTCACCTCCTTTGGGCGAAGGAGCATGTTGGATGAGATATAAAATAAGGCAAAGTAGAGGTGTGAGAAGTAAGTTTTTTCAATGATATATCCTTCTATACATAAGTAGATTAGAAGTAGGTCTAGAGAAGAGAATATGAAGAATATTGCAGATCTAGATGATAGAATATTGGAGATCTAAAAGAAAATTATATGCAGATTTGTGAAGCAATTATGGACAGATTTTATGACGAATTTATGATCAGATTTATGGAGGATTTATGATCACATGTATAAAGTTTTTATGAGTAGATATGAAGGTATTATTATCAAACTTTATGAGCAGAAGTTGTAGCAAATTTGTGAGTTATTCATAGCAGATCTAAGAGGACATTTTAGCAGAATTGAGCAGACCTTTCAAGGGGAATTATAGCAGAATGAAGGGAGATTATGAGAAATAATTATAGCAGATCTAGAAGCTGATTCATAGCAGATATTTTTAGCAGATTTGTGAAGGTGAATTTGAGTTGATTCAAGAAGTATTAAATTGTAATATGCTCGCTCAAAATAGGTGCACAAACTGAATATATTCGCTCAGGACAGATTCCTTAACCAAACTGGCTGGAATAGTTAAATGATCCAAACACAAATATGCAAGATGCAATTCAGATCTGTAGAATGTGCTGACAGTAGAATAGTTGAATATGCAATTTTGATAAATGAGAAACGGAGCAATAATTGAATTCATAGTATCAATCTTAGTTCAAATAAAGCCACTATTGTAATAGCTTGCTCAAAAAGATACACAATAATAATCCGATAGAGCATAGAATTGAGTACTTCTCGAACACAATAGCTCAGGTAGACAAGGAAAACGCCCCAGAAATGTAATTACTCATAATATTGTAATAATCTCACTTAGAATAGAGAGTTGTGACCAGAAAAGAAAAAGCTGTCTACAGAAAGATCCCCTCGAGGATTCAATACATACAAAAATATTGACGCAGTGCACCCGGATAGAGTCCCAACCATTTGCTTATACACGGATCGCATAAATAAGCCTTGTGATGGTGGATAGTAAGGATCGGGAAGCCACGTTTGCTAACAAGACTCGAGCGACCTGTAGTGTGCGTGGTAGGTGGCCAGCTTGCCCTCGGTGTCAAGTTTTTTCCTCAAAGGAGCCCGTGTAGCTAGAGATGGATGTTGCTTGGTTAGCGGGGTGTAGCACGAGCCAGTGGCTCTGCCGCAATATCATCTAAATCGTCCTTCCCTCACAGCGAGCTCTCCTGAATACGTAACCAAGCCGCAAGACCCCAGATGGTAGCGTCTCCACCAGGTTAGTAAATTGTGTCTTCCCTTCACTAACCAAACCTTGCAAATAGAGTTGATAGCTCAGAGATCATACGTTGGATGAAACAACTCAAGACTGTTGAAGATATGTAAGAGAACACGAATTCCTAGATCAAGGTTTTCGTCTCAACCTGGGTGTGATCGCAAGGGGGCTATGCCCCTCAGCAGATTGCCATAACAGTCAAGCCAAATTCGTGATGAACAAGATCAACAAAGCATCTTGTATAAATAATACAACCTCCCAATAGGTCGGCTCACAGCAAAAAAATTTCAAATATTATTTGGGCGCCTAACTCAATTGAGTCGGCCAGAGCAATAATAATTTAAATATTAACTTTTTTAATAATTTAAATTATTATTATTTATTTATTTAATAAAGTCAGAAGAGTTAAGAAACACTTTTGGTCATTTTTAAATGGGTCCTCATCAAGTGATGGGGACATGAAAGTCTGCCCTGCTTGAATGTTGCTTGCCCTCAAGCAACTTCAGATCCGGTTCCTTGGAAGTCTTTGCTCCTACCTTCATCTTATCCAATGCCTTGTACGAAGCATGCTTAGGACCCGCATTGGAAAATCCCCAAAGAATGACCTCTTTTCTGTCAGCTTTAAACTTTAATTCTAGAGTTTGATAATTCGTCGTGTATGCTCACAGCAAAAAAATTTCAAATATTATTTGGGCACCTAACTCAATTGAGTCGGCCAGAGCAATAATAATTAAAATATTAACTTTTTTAATAATTTAAATTATTATTATTTATTTATTTAATAAAGTCAGAAGTGTTAAGAAACACTATTGGTCATTTTTAAATGGGTCCTCATGAAGTGATGGGGACATGATAGTCTGCCCTGCTCGAATGTTGCTTGCCCTCAAGCAACTTCAGATCCGGTTCCTTGGAAGTCTTTGCTCCTACCTTCATCTTATCGAATGCCTTGTACCTGTAATGTCCCCAATTTAGCCCTACACTCTTCGTTTGGATTTAGCCTATTTCCATAAACTCGTAGGCTAAAGCTGAAATGAAAATTAGGGTTTCCACTTTTAGAGGAGGTTTTGAGGTCTTGCATGCGAGAGTTTCTAACGCATGTCTGGTGAAGCTTTCTGGGTTTTTGGAGAGCTTCGCAATGAGGTAACATGCATGACAAGATATTGACTTGAGTTCCCGGCTGCTTTTTGGAGGCTTGCATGTTGGAGTTTTCCAATTTGGCTTCTGGATTCCTTTTGGGTTTCCAGAGAGCTTCGCGATGGTGTGACATGCAACTGAATCAAATGACTTTTCTGGACTTACTATTTTTAGTAAGTTGCGACGGCTACTCAAAATGTGGATAAAATGAGTTTGGAACAACTTACTATTTTTAGCAGTATGCTATTTTTAGTAAGTACCATTTCTGGCAGTGCTATTTTTAGCAGCAGTTCAGTAGTTCAGTGCAATGGCTATTTCTGGCAGGTTAGCTTGAGCAGTGGTCTCCAGCATTTGAGGTGATTATTTTGGCAAGTTTGATATTTGATAAAAAAAATAATATTTTAAGTGAAAAATATTTGGCTAAGGCATGGAGGACGATTTGGAGAGATAAGTGATTTTTATAATGTTTATTAATTAAACATTTTGGAGGCCTTATTTGATGAATTAATATTTAAGTGAAATATGTGCTAAGGCAAAAGGGGACACTTAGCTTGGAGACATTTGAGTTTAATTAAATATTTCACTTAAATCTTTTAGTGAAATATTTGCAAGTTATATATTTGCATTTTATTAAATTATATTTCCACATATGGGTTGGAAATGAAATGCAAATGAAATTTGAAGAAAAGGTGAAAAGTGAATTTCATTTAGACACCCTAATTGGAGGGAAAAGAAGATTTGAATTTGGAGACAAAAAAGTTATAAATAAGAGACTTGGTCTTCAATTGGATTATTTATTGTTGCTTATTATATTGTTATGCTGCTGAAATGCTTTCAGAGCTTGCTTCGAGGAATGCATACCTCCTAGTTCTTTCTCTTGGTTTCGTGCTTGAAAGATAGCACCTAGCTGAGTTTCCAGAGACTGCTTCTCATCCAGACTAGCAGACAGAGCATATAGGTTGAAGATTCTAGAGATTTGTTAGTTTTGCATTTGCTGGTTAGGGTTTTGTTGAAATAGAAATCTGCTCATAAGTCCATGCACGATTTTTTGGTGGTTCTGGGTATTGGCCCTATGCTTTAGTCTACCTTGGGCGCCCCTCCTTGCAAGTTTTCAGATTTTTTAGAGGTGTCTCGGATTTTATCTTGCTAGTAGAACATTTCTGGAGGTCGTACCTTCTTTGAGGTTGCATTGGAAAGCGTGCATAAATAAATCACTACTATTTGGAGGAGTTTCTTGGCTTGGTCTTGGTCGCTCAACTCCTAGCTCTCATTTGCATTCAGTTCCACATCATTCGGAGGTGTTTTGACGAAGTTATGAGCATTTTGGTGATTCTAGGGCTTGCTGATTGTTCATCATATTGTAACGCTGAATCAGTAGTACTGATCAGCTCTTTTACTTTTTGCACTTTACATTTTGTATCCCCACTTTAGTGGAAGAGGATGGCTTTGCCGCCTAGTTTACTTTCAGTTTAATCACTTTCATTCCCGCGGTTATGGATGCGACTGGCCCTTGCTCAGTCTACATTGTATTTGCTTTCTGTTTCTTCGCCATATGATAGCGCCTTTCTCACTTTGGGTTAGGAATGCACATGCTTGGCGTTGAGATTATTTTACTTGCATAGCATCTTTGTTAATAGAATGTCCGCCATATGGTAGCACCTTTCCCACCTCGGGTTAGGAGTGCACATGCTTGGCGTTGAGTTACTTTCCAGTACTACATTCTTTACTAGTGATACTCCGCCTTATGGTAGCTTCTTACCCAGCTTGGGTTGGAAAGCACATTCTTGGCGTTGAGGCTCTTTCCATCAGTTGCTGGTTTGATTTGAGCTAACCCTAACGGGTACTTTGGTGCTGTTGTGATCATCTTCGAAGTTTAAAAAAGTTTGGGTCAGAATTGGTTCGGTTCATTACAGTACCAAGCATGCTTAGGACCCGCATTGGAAAATCCCCAAAGAATGACCTCTTTTCCATCAGCTTTAAACTTTAATTCTAGAGTTTGATAATTCGTCGTGTATTCCCCAAGCAAGTGTAGCCATTGCACTCCCAGGACCACATCTGTCTCACCGATGCCAACTACGTAGAAATCATCTCGCATCTTGTGTCCTCCTATGGTTAACTCCATTTGTCGAATCTGACGAGTGCAAGGAATAGTGTACCCATCGGCGACTATCACATCAAATCCTTCAAAATCTTCCGTCCTTAAGCTCAACTTAGCCGCTAACCCTTTATCGATGAAATTATGGGTGGCTCCACTATCAGTTAGTATTGTTACCCTTTGTCCATATAATTCTCCTCTAATGTGGAGAAAATGATATCAAGGTGCTCCAGAAAGCCTGGCAAGAGTACCTTCGGAAAATCCTTCTTACCATGTCACCCCAAGCTCATCCTCCCCAGTAGCACCATCGGGTTCACCTTCTTCATCAGAGGCTACCTCAATGTAGTAGACCTGTCCTTTTCCCATACACCTGTGACCCTTCGTCCATCATTCTCTACAAGTGTAGCATAACCCTCTCCTTCAGAGCTCGTCTCTTGATAAGTCCATCTCGTGAGATCGTGGTGGAGGGTTGTGAGGTGCCTTCTTTGGCTTCCCTAATGATGCATTCTTGATCATAGGCTTACTCTTTGTGGTGGAGTACTCAAGGTTCAAGGCCCTCCGAATAGCTTCTTCCAATGATGTTGGCTCTAAAGCTCTTACCAAATCACGGTAAGATTCTGATAGCCCTTCAATGAAGAGGAACATGAGTCACTTATCGAAAACATCGGGGACCATAACAGCTAGCCTTTGGAATTTTGAAACATAATCATCCACTGTACCATGCTGCTTAACCCTTGTCAAATCTTGGAAGTACACCTCTGGATCCTTTCTATCAAACCTCTCCATAAGCTTTTGCATGAAATCAGCATATGAGGTGACAAGGTTAAATCCTTGTGTCACGACTCCATGATGCCACCACTCATGTGCTATCCCATCCAAATGTAGAATGGCGAATTTGATTGCTTCATCTTCAGGCATGGGGTTGAGTGAGAAATATGTGTCTAGCTTAAGTGCACAAGTTCTTGCTGTCATCTTTCCCGAACCATCAAAAGTTGGAAGAGTCAACTTGCTCACCCTATGTTGTAGATCTCTATTGAGATAGGATGTTGATTGTCCTCCTTTTGATCCATTCCTCACATTGTGATACAAAATAAATGGAATTTGATTCCTCACATCTGGATCAATCTGTGCATAGGCATCAATGCTCGCATCGACATCAACTTCAACAATTTTTTTCTCTTCTCCTCCATTAGTAGATCCATTCTTGGGCAGGAATGTTGGTTGTGTGGGGCGGGTGCCCTCCATGTTCTGATTTTCAAACCCCTAGTGAGTGGAATGGCTGCCTTCTGCACCATTATTTGATGTAGATCTGAAAGTGTTGGTCATGGCGTTCATGGACTAAATCATCATGTTCATCATTTGAGTTGTTTGTTCTTGTTGCTTGGCCATTTGCTTCAAAAAATTCTCCCATTGCTGATCCTTATTTGCCATTTTCTTACCTTTGCCTCTTGTTCTGGATGACTCAGCTACAACCTTTCGTCTTTCCCTCTCAATAGCTTGCTGATCCCTTTGGCTCAAGTGCATAACATTCCCCCAGGCTGGCAGGATCGAGGCTCTAATAACACTGCAATATGCTCGCTCAAAATAGGTGCACAAACTGAATATATTCACTCAGGACAGATTCCTTAACCAAACTAGCTGCAATAGTTAAATGATCCAAACACACATATGCAAGATGCAATTCAGATCTGTAGAATGTGCTGATAGTAGAATAGTTGAATATGCAATTATGATAAATGAGAAACGAAGCAATAATTGAATTCACAGTATCAATCTTAGTTCAAATAAAGCCATTACTATAATAGTCTGCTCAGAAAGAAACAGAATAATAATCCGACAAAGCATAGAATTGAGCACTTCTCAAACACAATAGCTTAGGTAGACAAGGAAAACAACCCAAAAATGTAATTACTCAGAGTATTGTAATAATCTCGCTTAGAACAGAGAGCTGTGACCGAAAAAGCAAAAGTCGTCTACAGAAATATCCCCTCGAGGATTCAATACATACAAAACTATTGTTGCAGTGCACCCGGATAGAGTCCCGACCATTCGCTTATACACGGATTGCATAAATAAGCCTTGTGATGGCGGATAGTACGGACCGGGAAGCCATGTTTGCTAACAAGACTCGAGCGACCTGTAGTGTGCGTGGTAGGTGGCCAACTCGCCTTCGCTGTCACATTATTTCCGTAAAGGAGCTTGTGTAGCTGGAGATGGATGTCGCTTGGTTAGCAGGGGGTGGCATGAGCTAGTGCTCTGCCGCAATATCATCCAAATCGTCCTTCCCTCATAGCGAGCTCTCCTGAATACGTAACCAAGCCTCAAGACCCCAAATGGTAGTGTCTCCACTAGGTCAATAAACTGTGTCTTCCCTTCACTAACCGGACCCTACAAATAGAGTCGACGACTCAAAGATCATATGTTAGATGAAACAACTCAAGATTGTTGAAGATATGTAAGAAGGAACACGAATTCCCAGATCAAGGTTTTCGTCTCAACCTGGGTGTGATTGCAAGGGGGATATGTCCCTTAGCAAATCACCATAGCAGTCAAGCGAAATTCGTGATGAACAAGATCAACAAAGCATCCTGTATAAATACTACAACCTCCCAATAGGTCGGCTCACAACAAAGAAATTTCAAATATTATTTGGGTGCCTAACTCAATTGAGTTGGCTAGAACAATAATAATTTAAATATTATTTATTTAATAATTTAAATTATTATTATTTATTTATTTAATAAAGTCAGAAGTGTTAAGAAACACTATTGGCCATTTTTAAATGGGTCCTCATCAAGTGATGTGGACATGACATAAATATTTATCATCTTGTTTGTTTGGAGGCTGGTGTCTCCTAACTAAGGAAATCGGGAGGTTGGTGCCTCTCATTAGAAGAGATTGGTGTCTCTTGTTGAGTTGGTGCTCAATTGTGGGGATTGGTGTTTGCAGTGGGTTGGTGCCTACAAAAGACTTGTAAAAGAAGTAGGTTGGTGCCTACAAGAAGATCTATATATGAGCAATATTTTGCCGTGGTTTTCTCCCACAAGGGTTTCCATGTAAATCGTGTGTTCGCCTTGTTTTCTTAATTGCTAGATCTTGCATGTGTGTTATTGTTGTGGATGATTAAGTTTTAAAGTATTACTATTGTGGTTGATTAAGCTTTGAAAAGTAAAAGATTGTTGTTATATTGATTCATCTCCAACCACCCCTCCCTCTCTCAATATAACTGTGTGCTCATTAGACTAACCCTTTTATCTTTACTAGGTGTGATTTATTCACTTTCTCGAAAATTTTATTTTATTGAAGATGACAAAACAACTTATTGAAGTGCACCTCTCTTTTTATATTCTCCCAAGAATGACTTTCTTCATTTGGTTGTAGATCTTCAAATTATTAGAAGTCTTCAAAATATGTGCTTGTTTTTCCCTTCTACCTTTGACAGTGATTCATCTTTGTCAAGGCAACTGATATTCTAAAGTCTTTCCAACTCCTTGCTAGTGCTAGTTTTTTCTTTTTTACTAAATCTTGCCATTGTGAGACACACAACCATGAAGATGGCTTAACATTTTTGAAAAAAATTATTTAGTGATTGGGCATGCGTTTGTATAGCAGGTGTGCATCAATGCACAATTTAATTTTTATCTACTATCCCCCATTTCTATGCCATGCGACTTTATCATGCACATGACTTATTCACTTTGGCTATAGTTTTGTTTTAGCTGATCAGGTTCTCAAATTGGTCACTGACTCCTCTTTTTCTATTGTTGGTTGAATGCTAGTTGAGGTGAACATGTGAGTCCCTTTTATGATGGTGTGCCTTCTTGAACTCTATTGTAGATTTTTGTGAAAAGACAATTTTGTAAAATTAATGCCTCGCATAAGGTGTGGTTCTCTTGCCTAGAGCACACTTTTTAAAAGTGCAAAGGTCTTCAATAACGTGCACTCCTTTATGTTGGCCACACTTTTTACCCTTTAATTTTTATTTTTTTTGTATAGTAATATCAATAAATAATTAATAATAAATATTAATTAAAAATTAATATTATTAAAATATTTTTTATTTTTAAAATTATTTATAAATTATTAGTTAAAAATCATAACTAAAATTAAAATTGATGGACAAGCTATGGAAATTTGGCGATTTGAAACTTTGGACTTTGATAAGTAGGAGGTATTTTCATTTTTCCACGTGTCAAATTATGATATTGCTATCAAGATTCAATCATGTAGTTTTTCGAGTCAAACTCATTGACCCATGTTTCATGAGTAGTGGTTCACAAGAACCCATCTCTCATGATAATGAATGGTCCACTTAGCACTCATTGCATCTAGGTGATGCTCATAGAGGTGAAGCATTAGGCCTTCCTGGGAGGTCACCCATCCCAGTACTACTTCAATTCAATGCACAAGGACCAACAGTTTTTTATCAGAAATGCACAATGATTTTTATTTTTTATTTAATTACTTTATTTTAAAAGCAATTGGTTATTAATTTTGTATATAATTGTCCCTATGCTATTTGGCTAGAAATCAATACATTTTCATTGTTGGAAGATAGTCTTACTACATATTTCCATTTGAATCCCCCCTTTTGTGTAAGATCAACGAGGGTTGCTATGATGCCTCCAAAACATTTGACAAGTTGGTATGTTATTGATCTGGATATTCCAATGTACAATTCCTAAGAAAGATTTTTTTTTTTTCCTCGGGTATGTGTACGGGTATGGGAGTATATATATATATAATTTATAAATTATTAAATTATAAATATAATGCCATAGACTCATAAGCATGTTCAAAATTATAATTGTATAATCATAATGCCATAATGCCATAATGCCATAGAATATTGAAACAATGAAATACGGTAATACCTCATATAATCATATTCATAATTTGCAAAAATGTAAATAGTAAATACTCAAGTCTTAAAATGTCATTACACATTGAAAATTCAAATTACAATCAAGACAATATTTAATTCAGTATTTCAGCTTGGAGGCAAAAAAATGGTGCTTTTTGCTCTTTTGAGTTTGCAAAATGAGCCTCATTTGGTCGGCTAAGACAATATAAGGCATTTTTGGCACTTTTGAGGGTTTTATTTTATGTTTTTAAATTGAGTTTTTGCCTTTTTTTGGGCTGGATGATGTGGGTCCACCTAGGTCCTTCTGGATTCTCCACGGGTTCGACCAAGGTTCGCCATTTGCTACCCGGGTTCTCTGTGGGAACAATGAACCTAGGGCGAACCCCCAGAAGGACCATAAAGAACCCCGAACCCATACGTATTTTGGCCGGTATGGGGGGCTAAATTGAAGAACCCGGTAACTTAGTACAATTCATAAACACTTTGAAATTTCCAATGTGCAGTTCTAATGTAAATTGCTATATAGACTGACATATATAAAATTGGAAATTGATGTATTACAGCTATCCACATGCTCAAATTCATGTCAACATTGCTGTAACTTGGATTTACGCATGATACTTTTGTGATTCTGTCATACACAAATTCAATGGTATATGACTGAATTTACTTGTATGTATTGCTGTAGATTAGAAACTATGCTTAAGATGAGATCAACACGGAATTAGAATGATTGCCTAAGTGCTGGGTGCAATCGGCATGTAAGAAGTGGACAACTGAGCAAGGAATACACAGAACAACAGTAGTCAAGCATAAATGACAAAAGATATATTCTAGACAAACCCACTAGGGGTGAATACTCCAACAACTTAGGGCCATGCCTCCTTAAATCAATTGAAATTGACAATATTACAAGCCAGATTCCAATACTCTCTGTGGTGTGCAAGAACACTGTGACACTATAACCATACCTCTACAATGCTTCTTCTTGCTGCTTGTGCTCTGCAACTTAAACAACTTTGTAACAATTCCTTCGCTCAGCTGGAATACTCACTTCAGCCATTGATCCACCTAATGTGCATTTTATGCATACTATAAGTAGGTTAAAAAATGCAGAAGACTCAAAACACCATTTCATCATGACATTTAAGATGTTGAATTCCATAGGCTGTTTGCTGTTCTTGTTTGTCACATTTGGGCACATTCAAGGGATAACATATCTGCTTGATACATTCAGCAGCCATAGAATTTGCTTGACATGTTGCGCAGATGACAAATTTGCCTCATGCCACTGTTTTCCAAAGTTAAGGATGTCACAGAAGTTTTTAAGGATCTAAAGTCTGAGCTATCCTTGGAGCCTGATTCAATTTTCTTCAACTCTTTTTTCTTGTCCATGTCATTCATTCCTCATGTTTGAGTCACTAAACCTTCACCTTTTGAAGGGTGATTGTTTTGGTTATCTTCTTTGTCATAGAAACCATAGAACTGAATTACAACTGAATCCAGTTATTTCAGCTGATTGATTTCTGATCATAAATTTCCTTAAGAATCTAGTACATAGCTAATTTAATCCTCTCATTTGAATCACATTATTCAGAGTGGAGCTGTTGAGATGCTCTTTCTTCAAAGTGAATATGTTTTTGCACAAAGAAGCCTTTCTGCAAATAGGAGAGTCCTTGATGTTGTCACTAGATAACATTATTTTGTTTTACAATATAACTAACTGTTTTTTCAATAAGGTGATATTTTTGCAACAATATCTAGTTGAATTGTAGCGATACCTCTTTGGTGTCATGTGTTTGATCATTTACTACCATGTTGCTTTGGAGTTTAGGTGGGGTATATGCACTTGCTATAAATAGAGTTCTCCCTCTATTTTCTCTATCAATCCATCCTATCATATTTTGTAAGTAGAGATCATATATTAGGGAAGTCTATTCTTCCAATGCAATCAATCAGGGAAATTGTATTGAGCTTTGACAAAAGCCCTTCGTCAAACAATTCTATATCAAGAGCCCAAGAATAGCACAAGCTAGGAAGAAGCTAGCAAAGATTATACCTTATGCTTAAAGTATCTCTAGAACCACAAGTAAAGAGTATCCTTCCACAAAAAACACCAGCAGAAGGAAAAATAATAGACATTAGTTGGAGATTGCCATTTCTAATCACCTAGTTTTAAACTCAAGTCACTTTTATCAAGTCCTGTTTGAATTTGCAAAGTAGATGCATAGTCAGTATCAAGAGCATGTCTAACAGGATTCTCCATGGCACCCCCACAACCTTCCAAAGTTTCCTTGTGTAGAGCCTTATTAATATTAAGATAATAGGTTTCACTTCAATTACTACCTTTCATGTATCCAAAAGTTGAGACACTAGAAAAAGTAGAGATGGTGGTCAGTGGAGCTCCTCTTGTAGGTGCTTGATTGAAGGATTTCTGAAAGGAGTATGAAAGATCAAAAAGGATTTAAACCACCCCCAATTTGTCCTCTCACTTGTCCTCCACAGCTGTCTAATAACACAAGCTAGGAAGAAGCCAAAAAAGATTATACCTTTAAGCTAAGTTACCGGAATCGGCCCTTTACCCTGCCGATTCCGAGTACGGGTACGTACCAAAATTGATACGCCATTGAAACCCTGTGGATTTGGGTAGGGTTCATTTTAAAAAAAAAAAAAAACGTTTCCACGAATTTATGCAATTTTTTCTCGAATCCGGCCGTTTTTCTTCGTGACGTGGCGTTATCAATTGATTCTGGTGCAGTTTCAGCAAACTTTATGCGATTTCCGAATGTCAAAGCAAATAACCCTTCACTTATTTTCATTATTTTCACCGCCCATTTTGCTTGGGGTATTCGCCACTGTTTTTCTTGCTCATTTTGCGACTTTCAGGAGGAGAAAGGGCACGCGCGGGTAGCAGAATCAAAAGCAAGAAATAGACGCATTTGCCAGGGTCGTGCAAGGAGAAACAAACGCATCTGACAGGGTCGCACAACGAGAAACAGGAGAAACAGACGCTTCAGTGTGGTCGCGGTGGCAAAAACGGACGCCTTCGAGATTTTCGTCCGCAATTTTCCTGGTATACGGACGCCTTAGAGATTTTGTCCGCCATTGCTGTCCACCATTTTCCTGTGCGTCTAAACTATGAGTTTAATTTTAATATTTATAACTTTATAATAGTGTTTTTAATTTTAATATTGTTTTATAATTTATATTATAATATTAATAAATAATATAATATTTAATAATATTGTTTTTATAGAATATAAATTTATAATATATTATAATATAGTAATACACAGTTTTATTCTATTTATTTAGTATTAAGTTATAACAAATATTTATTATTTATTATTGAACATTTAACATTTATAATTTTATTATATATAAATAAATAAATTTATTTTAGTATTTTAATTTAATTGTTTTAAAGTTTAAAGTTTAAATCTTAAAATAATAAATATAAATCTAATTATTATTTTGTATATTTAATGTTAAAATTTATTTATGTTGCTATTTCTCATTTTAATAAATAATAATCAATAATTTAAAATTATAATTATAAATATAAATTGTAATTATATTAATTAATAATTACATATTAAATGTTTATTAATTGTAATTTTTAGTAATAAATTAAATATTGAATGCTTATAGTTATTGTTTAATAATTTTTTTAACATTTATTGTTCAATATTCACTAACTATTTTTTGAATTGTCTAAATTTAATTCTTGTTTTTACTTTTTAGGCTGCCAATATGTCTATATCTATGATTTATATATGTTTTATGTACGGACGTACCCAAACGTACCCACACCCAAAAAAATTTCGTACGGGCATACCGTACCCGTACCCGTACCCGTACCCACGTACCCGTACCCAATTCGGCAACTTAGGCTTTAAGTATCTCTAGAACCACTAAGTAAACAATATCCTTCCACAAATAACCAGCAGAAGGAAAAATAACAGACATCAGACATAGACATGGAATTTTTGGGATTGTCATTTCTGATCACCCAGTTTAAACTCAAATCACTTTATCAAGTCCTGTTTGAATTTGCAAAGTAGATGCATAGTCCTCAGTGTCAAGAGTGTGTCTAACAGGATTCTCCAAGGCACCTCCACAAGCTTCAAAAGTTTACTTGTTGAACCTTATTAATTTCAGATAATAGGTTTAACTTCAATTACTAACTTTCATGTATCCAAAAGTTGTGACAATAGAAAAGGTTGATGGGGCAGGGCAAACAAGAAAAAGTAGAGATGGTGGTGACTGGAGCTCCTCTTGTAGGTGCTTGTTCGAAGGATTTTGAAAGGAGTATGAAAGATCAAAAAAGATCTGGACAAGCCTCAATTTGTCCGCTCACTTGGCCTTTATAACTGATATTGATAAAAGGAGATATGGTACAAATTATTACCACTAGCGTCCAAGATATTCATCCTCAGTCCATTAACCTTACTTTCATCTGTCCTAAAGGATAAGAGTTTGAAAGTGAAAATTTACCCACTGTAGTCTTCCTTGCTCCTTTTTGGAGGAACTTTCAGTTAGGATCTCAAACATAATAATTAAAGTACCATCCTAAAAAGAAGTGCAATCTCCTGTTCCAACAATTTCTTGATTGCCATAATTCTTTGGACAGCTGCAATGAAAATATTTGCTGCAAAGAAGGCTTCCATAGAACTCGGAACAAGTATTTTCCTGCCCGTGCTTCCAAATTAGTATTCCTGCAAAAATCTTGGGATTTATAGATTAGTGTATTAGAAGATAATTCACTTGGGAAAGTTTTAAAGCATCCCACCCCGTCTTGATTTTTTTTTCTCTCCAATAAGGAAGACATGTAGAAATAGAATTGTCACTTCACTTCTCTTTTGGCTGCTTGACAAAGTAGATTGAAAATTATGGACAACAATCCTGAAGATATACATACGGTTTACATCACTCAATACCAAGTGCAGAATCCTTCTACTCTCTAAATATCACACTAGAGAAGTCTGCACATCTCATGTCATCGTCTTTGGACTATGATTTGTTGTTTTCCACTTCTAAAAACTGTGTTAAATTTTATTAGTATAAGCCATGAAAATATTTTCTTCTAATTGCTTACTTTTTGCTCCGTAATATTTTTCCTTCAGGATCTTGGAGAGGAATTTGTTGAGTTCTTAGAAAAGGAATTAAACATTACTGATGAAAGCAATGGAATGGAGACATCAAATTTACAAGAAACTGAAAATAGAAGTTCTGAAGCAAATTCAAGCACAAAGGGATATTCCTTTGAAAAGGAGAACAGTCAACAAGATAAGATAGAAAATGCCATTGATGAAGTTGAAGCTGCATTAGCTCAACTGAAGAGAGAGTTGGGACTTTAGGGCTCTCTAAATATTCAAATCCTATTTACGTTGTGGTGATATTTGTTTATTTAGAAGACACAGTAAACAACCTTTAGAAATGCTCTTAATTCTTTAAATATTAAAAAATAGATTTCCTTAGTTGGGAATCTGTGTATAATTTGTTCTCGTCTAGTTCAATGCAACCAATATTTTCACAGTTGTAAGCTAGTTTCAAGGTTATTTACAGTGACAACTAAATCTTGCTAAACTGAATAGCATATCACACAATTGCATTGAATTGCTTGTTATTGAAGCCCAAAAGCTATTGCTTAGAATGTTGTGCATGTCTCTAAAAGACTCTTCTCATCCTTTCCCCCCCCTAAAAAAGAGAGCTAAACCACCATCTTGCACCAATCACTTGATTATAATATAGAGTATTTATAATGACAACTTCTGCAATTTTATGTACAATATTTTCATTTCAAATCTAAAGATACTTAACCTAGTTCTTATAATTAAAAAAAAAACTTTTTCAAAACAAATTTTATTGAAAACTTCACAAAATAATTTAAACCAAAATTAATTTGGTCTTGTTGGAGTTCTATCTTAATACTTTAATCTCCTTGTACTCTCCTTAGACTATTTTCAGAACATTGAACGAGAAGATACATGAATAATTTGCCTCATATGAGCTTCTAACTGTGATGCATTGTGTGGGAGGGGATATCTCCCTAATTCTTTTACAAATTCATTTCAATAGTTGATATTTTTTAATCAATGCGAATCCTCAAAGCTTAAAGTAAGAGAAATAGAAGTGAGGTACTATTTTAGGCAAATAATCATCAACTGTATTTCCCCTCGCATCTTATTGAAATAAAAACTGTTTCACAAAAGTTGAGACTTATTGACACCCCAGTAATCGATTTGCAAAACTTAAAGACTTATTAACACCTCCGATGCTACGAAAAATGTTAAAAGATATATATCTACACCCACATTACAACGGTGGTCACCAAAACAAGTGTATCAAAATAAAAGATAGAAGCAATATAAGAGAACATACATATACACAACTTTTTAAAGATTGTAGATGGAAAACCGATAGTGATTTGATATTAGAATGAATGAAGAATAATTACGTAATAATTAGTTAAGAATGATAATCATAAGTGTCAACAATGAATATATAGATGATCAACTATGATTATCACTTAGCACAATTATAAGAGAGAGATTTTATATGGTTATTAAATGTTTTGTTGTTGAAATAATGCAGTACGAAGTGGATGTTTTTGAGCCTATTAAAACTATGGATGTAAACCTAAGGTTGAGCCAAGTCAGTGTGAATAGTTTCCAAAAAGGATCAAGAAGTTGTTTCTTAAATATAAGTATACACAACAATAATGAAAAATATATTAATATTCATATATTGAATTCAAAAAATTGTTTCTTAAATTATAAATATATTCAATAATAATGAAAAATATATTGATATCTATATATTGGATTCATTATTTTGCTTAATGAATGTTTATAACTGTGTGAAGAATTAGCTTGAAGCCTCTTTGCATGCTCGTTTCTTAAATTCTATATCCATTGAATTTAAATACTTATGTTATATAATTCATTTGACATGACTTATCAAATGCACCTTTGGATTGATGAGCTTGAAGAGGCTAACTACGATGATCATGAGAAGACTAAGGGAGGATGAGCATGAGGAGACTAAGGAGTAAATTGAGGACTTATTTGATAATTTTATATTGGGAGAGTTGAAGGATTAATAGGAGATAGTATTTTGAGGATCCCAATGAGTCCTCAAATGAACACATTTATAGCTTACTTTTACTATATCTCTTCCTCACCTTTTCATCTCATTTCACCATCTATCTTTCATTCGACCGTCATAATGGTATGCTATGATAGTTTTATGTATAAGAATCATCGATAGAATTCAATAACTTTTGATAAGAATTAATAAAGAAGTTAAAGACCACTTGCTAAGTGTTTCCATAAATAATTATTTGCTTGAAGTGCTATTATTTCAATTGCTGTAGCAAAGAAGATCATAAGAGAAATTCTAGCATCCAAAATAAGAATATTACATGTTTGTGTTTATGTTTGTTTGTATGTCATTGTTGGCACACTTGTTGCTATACGTGTCATGTATTCCTAATAGGGGCAATTATAGTGATAAAGTGTTATAAGAATCAAAATAAGACATGGAAGGTGCTAGAGGAGTTGTGTGGCATTTAGAGAAAAATTGAGACATGTATCATTGCTGCAGGTGACTTACAAAAAATTATCAAAGGTCCATTTTGAGCTGCTAGTAAATTTATTTTATAAGTAATGATACAGTTCTAAGAATATTACAACCATACCAAATATTATCAATATTTGAAAATAAATAAGGTAATATTCTCAAATAAAAGGTAGAGATTTCTATAGTATAGTTGTTTAAATAATTTAATTGTATCAAATATTATTTAGACTTGATAAATATCTGGTTTACTGATTATTACAACCAAATTATTTAGATGTTTAACAAGATTTTTGGGATTGTTACAAGATATAAGAGATATTGTTGGGATAAGATTGTTGGAAATCCCATTCATATAGGTAATTTGGTAGGAATATTTTACCTATATATTATCTTTCATTTTTCATTTGTATAGAAGGATTTTGATTCTTGCATAAGCTTGGACATAGAGGTTGTCACACAATCTTCTTAGGAAAAATCTTTTTAGAAATATTGGTAGTTGATGATTTCTATTGAGGATAAATAGCTTTCTAGTTTGTAAGTATGTATTTATTTAATTATTATTTTTATATATTCAATCTAGTTATGTATATTTTAATGTGTGAATGATTATTGTTCATTAGTAGTTTATAATTTTAATATCAAACTTGTATTGGTTGTGGTGTGTTAGATATCATAGAATTAGTTTAGTTTCATTTCAGCACTTTTGTTTCAAGAACTTTTATTTTAGTGTGGTTTGATTTTACCCCTCAAATTAATTTGCATTCAATGTAGCTACACTCAATTCAAATACGCGAGGCTTTGGTTGCATATATTTTTTCATGACATCATCACAAATCTATGTTCCTTGATTTGATAGATGGTACAATTCAATCATTCATATCTTTATAGAAAGCTCTCTTGTTTAAGGAGGGCTTGTTCCCTTTCTTAAAATATTCATTTGCTCTCATTCATTATTTTTTGTAGATTTATCTTGACTCTTTATTTAGCTTGGTGGGGTTTTTCATTTTTTTCTTACTGTAGCTATGATTCTACTAGCAAGGCATATGCAAAGGTGAAGTGCCTCTTAGAATGATCATGGTATACCATTTGAAAGTTGATATTGTAACAATGTTATTTATTGATGTATTGTCCTTGATTCTATGCGGATGGTCTTGATGTTTTAACTTGAAGATACTACCTTGGTTGTTTGTGGATGGTTTTGATGTTTTTAGATACCATCATTGGTTGTTTGTGGATGATCTTAATAATTTAACACTATCCTTAGTTGTTTTATTGTTGGTCTTAATGCCTCGATTTAGAGATGTTACCCTTTGTTAAGGAGTTGATGGCTTTTCTACTTTGAAATGCCATTCTTGGCTACTTTGTAGATGACCTTGATGAATTGGACATGGCATCTTTTCTTGGTTAGGTAGATGACATGCGTTGGTGATGATTTTGTATAATGTTTGATTGCTTTTACACCTACAAATGAATCTCTCTATGGACATGTAGTGGTCTATGAGGCCATTGTTTTTCTCATATTATTGAAAATTATTGGAATTTGCATGAGATGGAAGTAATGTGGAATTTTGACAATAATATGGGTGGGATATTGTTTATTCTTTTGCATAGTTTATTTATCAAATTTAGAGTCTTTTCAATTAGTTAGTGAGGCTTGAGGGGGAATGCCAATGTAGAAAACAAAACTTGAAGTTTATAGACATTATTGTGTGACCCCTAATATTAATGGGCTTTGTTATTAACCATTTGTACATTTTTGTTCTTGCTCCTACATAAATGGAGCTTGCTTATGTGTACATGATTCCTTTGTGCACTTAAATTCTCGTTTCAAGGAGGTTTGAGCTTATTGTTGCACATTTGATTTTTTTCCTTTGGCATTCATCATGTGATGGGCTTTATTTTTCCACAATGTGTGGTCCATTGTGGAGTTTGTTCTTGTGGCTTATGATGTCTTTGGTGGAGCTTGATACCTTCTTGGACTACACATACCTTCAAATTTGGTGTCTAATTGATTTGATGGAGAAAATGTCAATCTTTTAGCTTTTGGTAATCTCTTTTTGGTTCAAGCTAGATATTAGCAGCCTCGTTGTTGAGTTTAATGGTTTATAGTGGTTAGGATTCTTTAGAAGATGTGTATTTAATGGGCTCCTTTCCTAACCATTTCAAGTTTATTTCATCTTTCCTTTTCTTGGAGTGTTATTATTATTTATTAATGGGGGTTGTTGAATAAGTGTGACTAATACCCTTTCAACCAACAAACACGTCCTTTAAATTTTATGGAGGACGTTTGCAATATGTTGTAATTACAAGTGTCATGGTAGACACTTATACGAAATGTGGAAGAGAGGTTAATCAATGCAGGTAAAGAAAGTGTTTAAGAGTAGTTTTGAAAAGAACTGTGAGGCATATATGAAGGATCGCGACTCATTTTAATTCTCTTTACCCTTTCATAGGAGGATAGATCCTTCAATTTTTAATAAGGATTGTGATTGATCAAAAAAATATGGCAGTGAAGAATATGACCTTGTTAAGAGTCTTTTGAGTTTTATGCAAGTCTATGGATCATATTTAAAATGTGGACATTACAAAGAATGCTTTATAGGTTAATAATCAATTTATTGTTGATGTATTATATAATATTGTAAAGATATGAAGTTACATTAGGTGATATCATATTTATCATTTGAATATTGCATATATCATTCATAATTTAATCTATTGGAAGGTCGTGTGAGTTGCTAAGTACCCATTTAATATTTATTTGATTTGGAAAATTTAAAATCATTATTTTGAATTATTGTTGATTAGTGTTTTTATTTATTAGTAAGAATAGAATATAGAGAGTTGTTTGATCATAGTGTTGTCACTAGGGGGAACATTTTTAGTTGTCATTTATCTCAAATTTGTTCATATCTAATGTCAAAAATATGTGAATGGTTGTACATGCTTCCAAAAAAAAATACTAATAGAAGAAATAAACACATCCTTTCCAAACTAGCTTTATGAATATACTTACTTAAATGTGGCAACTTTGAATTTATGAGTATTTGGAAGCTACTTAATGATGTAACCTACAAAAAAATTATTAGTACAGCCTAACTAGCTTCGATGAAAAAATGATAGAAGAGGCACACCATATGTATTACACAAAAGGCCTTCCACGCGTGTTGATTTAGCATAAAAATGTTTCCCATCAAGTTCAACATGTCTTCTAGTATAACTTGTAAAAATGAGTAGTATAGCCTAACCTACTTTGATACCATGTTAGAAATTGGGATCTTAGGATACTAATCATTATAAACAAGATATAAAATAAATAAAATGAAAACATAGATTTTACACATTACACAAGATATACATGGGGAAAACCCTTTCAGATAAAAAACCTATATATCATCATTTCTAAAACATCGAGATTATAAATTATGACAAGATGACCTTCATGTAGTCTGGAATACATGACTTTCATTTTGGCATATATTTGTGTCCCTATTTATCTCTGTCAAAGAAGACCTATGTTATTGGGGTACTTCAGTTTTTTCTTTTATAGAAATTGACATGTGATGCCCCCTATTAACATTAAGGGGGAGTGTTAGAACATAATGTTATTAGGGGTCACACCCTTATAACATTTATATATTGTTCTAATATAAGGTTATCAAACCTTATATATTATATGCTTATTAAGCATATCCCATTTGAAATAATTATAGTCTAAATAATTAGATTATTGATTATTTATGAATGGGGGTTGTTGAATAGGTGTGACTAATACCCTTTCAAGTATTGTGTCACCCTTCCTCCTATATTTAAGGAGGTTCTCTCTCATTTGAGAGAGGTGGAATTTAGAGATTATATTGTGAAGTATATCACTATGCACATGAGGTATTATTGGCCATGTGGAAGCATGGAGAAGTGTTCCCTATGTTCGGTCTATGTTGTAATAGACAATTACATTGTAAGTGTTTTTAATAAAATGTTGTTTTATGGGGTTTTTTTATTCGAAAGGGTTTTCCCCATGTATATCTTGTGTAATGTGTAAAATCTATGTTTTCATTTTATTTATTTTATATCTTGTTTAAAATGATTAGTATCCTAAGATCCCAATTTCTAATAGTTATGTGCAAGACTTGAAGATTGTCATATTCTTTATTTTTAGTTATTTTGTAGAATATGAATAGTCCTTTCTCTAGTGGTTGAGTGTGTGTTAGTTGTCTTTGGAATTTTGAAGTTATTGCATCTTTGAGATAGTGTTTTGCAACTATGAAACATGGAGGAGTTTGTGTTGTAGTTGACTTCAAGAGCTACTGCTTTGAGGATGTTTTTGCTTGAGGCCATTTTCTTTGTTCCCTCCAAGTTTGGTTTAAGGGGAATTTTAGGGCATATTTACACACTTGGCGTTTAATTTCACCTTGTTAAAACTTTTGGTCACTAGTTGTGGGTGTTTGTATGAACATAGTTAGAGCTCTTATCTCCTTGATATGAGGTTGTGGTGCTCCTTGGGATTGGTTTGTACTAGACCCATAAGGAACAAGTTTGTGGTACTTTTGGGCTTACCTTTGTATGTTTCATTCACCACAACCTATTTGTGTGTGTAATAGGACAACATGCATTATAACTATCCAAGATAATTTGACATTGACATTGTATTAATAAATGAGGGTTAAGCCCCTATTTAGATCATCTTGATCATTATGTGTGATAGTGATAATTTGGTACTTTGTGTATACCATATGTGACTTGCATTATCCCATCTTTGTCTTTACTATCATATATTGTTATATTTCTTATGGAGTTGACGAATAAAATAAACAAGAATTCACATTAACCAAATATAAAATGTAGAATAACAACATGAATAGTGAACATGGTTATCATAATATGAAAAGAAATTTACCCATATGTTCATTGGGCCATTACAGTTGTACAATCATGTGAAGAGAGATATGTTTCATTATGCAAGTGAAAAAGCACAACAAAACTACCCACATGAGCCACTTAACTACTTTGATCCAACAAAGTAAATCACACAAAGGTTGCAAAAGATGACATCAAGCAACCAAATGCAAAGGAAACCATCCTTTTAGAGTTGATAGGAAGACTAATCTAAACTAGCTAAATATAAGAGGCGACAAACATAAAAGAAATAATAAATATGTTTAAAAATCAAAATCTAGAGATGTTTTTTTCCAATGTTTGGTAATTTTTTGCTTATGTTCACTAATTGGAGACAAACTAGGAATTTTTTACCCCTATTGATTTTTCCTTGAACATCCTCTTCAAACTTTCCTTTCTGTGATTCTTATATTGAAGAATCTTGTCTCAAATATATAGATAGTTAATCCAAATATGCATTAAATATAAAGTTATGCTTGATCTCTCATGTCCCAACTTTCTACTTAGTAGAAATTAAATGCACACTGTAAATTACTATTTCCAATTGAATTGAACTCCAAATGACAATATATTTAGCAAATTTTTTAAACTAATACTAATATTTATATTTGATGAATTGAAATCTTGAAGACAAGACGTAAAATAAATAGAAACAAATACATAAATATAAATAATTTTAACTTAGAAGTTTAAAGAATGAAGAAAATGAGTTTGAAAGTGTTAATTGATTGCTTTCCCTTATTTTAACTAGAATAATTAAGAAGAGATTAGTATGGAGTGTATTCACAATAATCAACTATTATTATACTTTTCTCAACTCTTTATTACCTTAATTTCCTAAACATATAACCAACTAATTCACTTTCTATTAAATTCCTACCCTCTTATATCTATAATGGATGATGCTTTGTTCTTTAAACAAGATGTTGGACTTGGAAGTGTCCCCACCCATACTAATGGAAAAAGGAATCCCAACTTTAATAATTGGAAGAGATAATTTCTTAGTTGTTGGATTAAATTTTGAATTATATCAGTATTGTTGGATAGGATCTACTATATATTAGACAAAAGACAACATAATGTGTTTGATACCTTCAAGGATAGGTAAACAAATACACTAATATTGCAATTTACAAATTAGGAGAATTCATTTCATATTCATGTGAATGCATATTTAACAGGAATTGGCATGATAGAGGCATAGCTTTGGG